>VXBJ01004658.1:547435-585395 GCA_013400055.1 Nycticryphes semicollaris | reverse complement strand
GCTGCTGCTTCCTTTTTAGTCAGTATTATGGAAAAGGATGGGAGGAATATATTATTACATTACATGCTAATAGGATTTAATCCTAGCCCGACTGAAACAGAACTCCCACTGACTTGTGTGCTCCTAAGATTTTGCTCAGTGTGAAAATTTCTTCTCTGGATCTTTCTGTTTTGATTCAAGTTTCCAAAATAGCTTTGAAAAACAAATGCAAATACCTTCATATGCAGGAATTAACATCTGCATAGAAATTGATTCATACCAGTCTCCATATAACAAAAATGCAACATGAGTATATACTTATTTTCCAAGGCTGATCAACTAGAATAAAATGCAAATTTCTTTTTAGCCAAAGGAAAGTAATGTGCTATCATTACTGTCAGTACAGAAATCCCACTACAAGCAAGCAATAAATAATGTCAGGAAATGTCAGTTTCAGAGGGGATGTCACCATGGAAAATAAGCTTATGAAGTGCTGAAGTACAAGTGGTATTGCTTCTAATTTTGAACTTTGATAGTAGAAATCAAGCCAGTTTAGAGGTGTATGTCACAGGAGACAGAATGAGTATACCTTAAGACAGGAAATTCAAATAAATCATTCCTTCAACATAAAATATTGAAGATGCAAATTGATGTCTGAGGATTTAAGGATTTAAGTATTTTAAGGATTGAAGATTTAAAAACAAATACAGCACATACACTCACTGCTAGTTCGCAAGTTCACTTCAGTTCTCCTGATATTAGAGTCATTGTACTATTTCTTTCAGAGTGTGGCAAACTGGTTCACCTAAAGCAAAATCTAACAAAATTGTTACTTGAGTTCTAAAAAAAATACACACTCATTTTTGAAAATCAGACATTGTTTCATTTACTTCTTTGTCTATTGGTAACAAAGATACTGCTAGTGGAGCTCTTTTCAGGCCCAAAACACTGCCTGCTCATGTCAGTAGGAATATTTCTGGTGTGTTGCAGATTAGACCCTTACAGGGCATTGCAAATGACAATGCTCCTTGTCAGACTTTTCATTGAGGAAGTCACAAACATCATGCTTACACTGCTGTAGACTGCAGGGAAGCTTCAGACCAGGTAGATTTATGGGAAGTCCTGGTGACAGCTAAATAAATTTAGTGAATTCAGCATGTGGCAGAATTCCTCTATCAAAGAAAGCATCTATAAAAGAAGAAAATAAAGCTTTTCTGCAAAGAGATACTACTTACCATACTTATCTTTTAAGAATCAAATGAAAAAATGAATCTGTAATACAGAACTTCCTACAGGAGAGAAACTTAATGTTCCTAAGGGAGTGATATCAACAAGCTATATCCAAATAGATTGAACACATTTTCAGCTACTTTTAACCATTAATAGTATTAACAGGGATTTCATTTTTTAGAGATGCAGGTGCATCATTTTGTTTTCACGTGTTTTGTTTCCTGTTTTTGCTTCAGATGGTGAATTTCCTATTTTTTCAATTTGCAGTAAGTCATGAAGACTTCTTTAATTTTCTCCAGGACACCTGTTATTGGAAAAATATCTATTCTTAGATAAAACTCTTTATGTAAACACTATTTTATTTTACAAAGTTGCTGGTTCACTAGTTTATTTTTGCATATATAGAATATGCAGAGAATATACTTTGTCACATTTGAAGACTGGTTTGTTGTTTTTTTTTTTAAATATAAATCTTTAGTTCCTATGAAGGCTAAGTACCTGAGAAGTTTGAAATAGGAAAACTAGGGTTCTTCTGAATTGTAACCTAACAGACAAAACTAGATCATTACTATGATGGACAATGGCTATTAAAAGTCACTTCTATGCATAAGAAGCAATGACTCTGCTGAATATACACTGGTTTAGGTTTTCATTTCTAGAAGAAGATCATTTCACACATGTATGAGGGTTTAACAGATTTATGATGGTCGTCTTAAGTGAGCAAAAAAACCCAATCATAAGGTGTTATAGTTATGGCAATTGATCCACTAGTGAAATATTAAGTAATCCATGGTTTTTCTTGTTGGATATATGCCTGTAACAGTGTAAATTATTTTTTTTTTCCAAAATGGTTTATTAAAAGCAGAGAAAGTATTCTGACTGTAACATTACAGGTTAAATATCTTATTCATAGGAAAAATAATCTCTTGAATTACATGTTCCAGGACCTCATTTTCCAATAATCCTAGGAGCATTTCAAGATGTTTTTAATGAAGGATTAAAAGTTCCCAAAGGCTATGATAGAATATTTATGAGTATGCCTTTTCTTATGAAATTGAGGTTGGCAAATTTGAAAATATTTTACATAAGAAGACACAACAAACTTCTAATTTTCGTAATTGGCATTTTTTATAATTTAGAGGCAAAAAGGCATAATTTTTTGTGCTACAAAGTCAACACACTATCAAAGTTTAAAACATTTTAAGTTAAACTTAACTGTTCTTAACAAACTAGGTAATAAATTCATTATCACACATATTGTAGAGTAGGCTAGCACATTTAAATTTGACTCTGAAGGAAACACAAGGCTTAGAAATAAGTACAAACAGGATGTTAACTTTTAAAAAGCAGCCTTTGTATCAAGCACTAACAGGTATATATGGAAGTTGTATTTCCATTCTGAACCCCTAGGCTTTCAATATGACATAATGCACTTTTCTTATCACTAGCCTTATTGCAAACTCCAACCATTCTGTATTTTCTGCTCTGGTTATTCCCAAATTCAGCTGGCCCTTTTATTTTCTTTTTCACTCACTGAAAGTGATTCAATTGTCTAAACCTAGGCATGTAGTCCTGTGTAAAATGCTTTAGGGCTTCTGACTTGGCCATCTGCGCTCCCAAAAGAAGGAATGGGCCTCCTGTAGGTCTGCTACCCCTGTGTGCAAGCCTTGAAAACCCTAGGGTGTCCCCCATGGCAGTCAGTACACACCTGCCTTCAGAAAACTGAAATGAGCTCTCTCTGCCCCCTTTCATGTCCTGTCTTCAGACGGCTTTAGAGTACTGTAATCCATTAGGTTTTAATCTGGATTAAAATTAATATCTAACTTCATATGTATACATAAATTTATGAATTGGTGTTTAAATTCTCAGTGTAGGCAGTGAGGCCAGCAATTCCTGCTGAGTGATGCTACTCAACTAAAGTAGATATATTTTGGATGTCTACTGCCATTTCAAATAGTTCTGTAGAGTTTCTGTATGCAAATGAAAGATATAACATAATCCCAAAGGAGACACACATCCAATAGGACAAGCAGATGGCTACCATGCATCGTGTAGGAAAAGCAAATGGCTACCAGGCAAGATGTAATGGGCTGTATAAAACAGCACTACAGCTGCCAACAATTCAACTGAATCCTAAGTCAACTAAACACCCAGTTCTGCAAAACACTGTCAATACTTACCTGCCCTCAAGCAGAATTTTATTTCCAACACCTACTCTTTCGGGGAAGGTCTCTACACAAAAGTCAGCGTCACAGTGCCTAAAAAGTGAGTGCCTGACTGTGGCATGGTCTTTGGAAAGGCACCTTTGTCTATCAATGATCATCCAGATCTCTTAAGTTACTTACTTCATTCCATTGACTCAATGGATAGGCCAGTCAAGTCTGCAGAACAATTCAGTCTACCTGGATGTTGAGTAAGGCAATATCTGGAGACAACCAGTCAGAAAGAATATCTCTATATATGTGTGTTCAACTTGGACCTAGGGTATTGATAATGAACCTGAGATAACTTTAGAGAGCTTAATATTTTAAAAAGAACTGCTGTGGATGGTGCTGTGCATATTTTGCATAATATTCTAGTTGTTATGAGCACCTACCCAGGAAAGTGGAACAATTGCTCTGCGAGCAACTTCAGATGAAGAGTAGAAACTAATCTTACTTGTCTTCTTAATGTTCCTCTCCACCCTGATCCTGCTTATTAGGACCTTCTCTTAGAGGTCCATTTATATTGTATCCCTAAATGTTGTGCAAATGGACACTAATGCTGCTGCCCATATTTATGAATGAAGGTAATGCCATTTGACACAATTAGCTCTTTTCTGAGTCCATCTGCTATTTCTAAATCCTTCTGGAGATTTAAGTGAGGTTTGTATTTTGGCAGAGTGAAGACAGGAAATAAATGCCTGTCGTCTGTCTGTCTGTCTATCTATCTATCTCTTCTGCAAATTTATCAAGACCAAATGTGTTTTGGGAGAGAGATGGCTATTTCTTTAGCCATACCAAGATGGTGCTCTGGATAAAAGAGCCCTAAATTCACTTCAACATTGATATCAAATTCTCCTAACTTTTCAGAAGGATGGGGAGGAAGGAAAGAGATTAAACTTGAGCATCATTCATGGATCGTGGGTTTACTCAACATTTTACTCAACTGGAACCACACTTTCCTGATGGCTAAAAAGAATGAATACATTTTAAAAATCAATCAATCCAGTTTAAGCAAATTGGAGAATTCTAAAATCCTTGACTCAATATATAATTACTATTGTTCGATGTATGGTATAAAGACAGGCTTTTTCTTTGTCTGATGAGATTTTAAACAGCTACTGATTACCTTGTAAATTATATTTTCCCCTAGATTTACTGCTAAAACCAGGTATTTGCCTTGACAGATCACTCACGTTCAGCTTTTCTCAGAAGAAGGGAAATCTAGCACTGAGTGGTAAATTTATATTGATAGGTACATTTGCAGTCAACTGAAGACTCATTCTTTAAGTATATTCAGCAATCAGTATTATCCCTGAGCCAAATATTACGTCTGCATTCAGCCTTTAATGAGGCAAAACTACAGATGAGTTGAAAGAAGGGGCTCCCAAGCAGTTTTTTTTTTTTTATTTAATGAACGTGAAGAGTGTCTTCTGTAATACCTACAGGGCAAGCTTTGAAATGTAGGATTTGAATGACCATTTTCCTCTAAGTTCTTTGTAGCCCTAAGAGTGAATTTTCATGGTTCGGCTGTATTGGCAATACCGGCACCGCTCAGCAAGGCTTTTGACCTTCTGTTGCAATAAAAGAAAAAAGAATTATTGCAAAGCTTCTGATTCATACATTTACTATGTTTGCAGATCTAAAGGACAGGTAAATGTGAGAAAAATGCCAGGAAAGGTATGGTTTGTTGGCAGAGGTTACTTTTATCTATGCTGTGGTTCAAGCGTCAGCAGAGCAGTACCCTGGTGTATGACGAAAGCAGAGAAGTGACAGCAGTGTAAACCCTGACCATGATCAATACAAAAATATATGAATCCCACAGCTTATGCCTTTCAGCAGCTCAGGGTAGTGGTTCTTTCCAGGCTGTGAATGAAAAGCAGATGCTACATGTTAATATGGAGTAGAAAGGGCTACAGTTATTTCATTTGGTTTTGTACCTGGTGCAAGGTAAATAGAAAATCTGGTTTGCTTCACCTGCTGAAGACAGAAAAAATATGAGTTGGCAACCTGGTTTATACAGGGGATTTACATTATTAAAAAATTATATCAACACTATTTGCAATTTTCTCATTAAGTATATTTCGCATTGAGCTTCTGGACAGCTACATAACACCGGCCAGGGATTTTAATCTTTTAGGGGCCAGTTTATGAAAGGACTTAACAGCTGTAATTTCATCATCCTGCTATTTTCCTAATATTTAATTTTGTTATTTTTGTTACGCTACAGCAACTCAGTGTTTATCAATTAGTGGACACATTTGCAGATAAAAGGAATCTTTAATTAAATTAAATCTATTCAAATATTTAACTTTCTGTAGGAATTTATGTGAAATAAATTTACCAACTCAGTGATGAAAATAACATGTAACAAAAAATATTGAATTTTCATGCTCAAACATACCAATTAAAATGTTATTAGAAGCATTGGAACAAAAAAAAATATAAACCCATTCAAAATTAATTCAGGGAAATGTAGAATTCCAGATGCACAAGCAGTGCATGGCCAAACACATGGGGGGCTATTCTCCCCTATGTTTTGCAAGACCAAAACCTACTGTCTTGCTTTATATTACATATATATTTCACTTAGATGAGAATATGAAACTTCAGTGGAACTTATCATATTCCATGACATCTATCGACTTTAATGGCAGCACAAAACTGTTTTCCTGATCAGAAGCTGTTTTCACTAGCTTCAAAATGAATGATAAAGGGATTTATTAACAGACACATTTCCTAATTTGCTATAATTTTTTGTTTCTACTAATGCAAATATTTCCTTGCATGTTTATTCCTCCACCATTACATATAATGACACATTTAAACTCTACAGGAGATATTTCCTTACAAATAGGGTTTTTTTTTAATCTTATACTTCGTTTATACTAATTTGAAAGATCAAGACTAGGATTAGATGCTTTGTTGCTTAAAGTACATCCATGCTTTTTAAGATTTTAGAATATGAAACCATTGCATTATGCTGCTTTGCAGAATGCAATGTGTCGCATGTACCTCTTTGTGTGCTTGCACATAAGATAGCATTATGAACAGGATTTTTCATTTTAGTTAAGATTAGGCCCTTGATCTTAGCTGCCTTCTTGGAATTGTCTGCCATCAGAGAAGGTGGTTTCAGAACCTGAAGGATTAGTCATAAGCCATGGTGTAAGGGAAAGTAGAAGCACTCTTACTAGGAATAGACTACTTGAGGAAAAACAGATTGTCAGGCACATTCTTTTTATTTGGAATATTATGCATCATTAAGAAGGTTTGTATTCCATAGTTGTTGAGTAGATTTTTTCATACGGAAAACAACATACAGAAAAAAATTAAGAACTTCTGCTTTTCTTCTGGAAGGCACCAAAACATTTGTGGTTTAGCTGCAGTAATTGTTGGTGGTAACTGGATTTTCATGGAAATAAATGATGACTCACTAGGATTGAGTTCCTAAAGAAGTATAAGATTGATCTACTCAGTGGGCAAACTAATAGTTCAATGAGGCAAGATGAGTTTAGTCCGCAAAGGCTTCAGAAATCATGTAAACACAGGCAAACATTACATCTGGCTTCAAAAAACAATGAAAAATAGTTCATGCAGACTGTAACTACAGTGTATTTTTAAAGATAAAAAATAACCAGCACAAGCTGTATTATTTTGTAACAAATTGAACAGAACAGTTGCAGGAATACATGAAGGAGGCTATTGTACAGAACAGCTTTCCTTTCAGATCTTTTCATTGATAATGTCAGAAGGTTCCACTTAGCTTTGTTTAACCAGATGTCAATGAACAAAAACCCCTTTTCCTGATCTGTTCTCAAGCGTAAAGCAATGAAATATTAATTAATACTACATTTAAATGGCTATTGAATTTAGAACAGTTCATATTTTAAAGGCAGAAAAAGGGAAAGTAATTGACATCTATGAGCAGGTGTTCCTCATGCCAAAATCATGGCTCACTTTCATTTATTTAAAAAGCTGGAAAATGCACATTTGTTTGGAAAAGCCATTTATCCAGAGAAATCTTTAATTACATGCGCCATAAACCAGGCACAAAATGCTATCTCCTCAGACCTGTAACTTTAAGTCATTGCAAAGCATGAACTGCCTAATTTCACTTGAGAATAACAGTCACTACTTCACTCTGCTGTTGCATGACAGCTGTACATGAACAGCTACTCTCCTCTATGAAGTGAGGTGCGGGGATGCCACATGACTAGAGGCAAAGAACTGCATTGTGTCAATGTCATTTCTGTTAAAGATCTTCTTGTAGCCTGACATCCAGAATGGAGTCGCACATTAATGTGCAATGGATAATATTTCTGACAATATACACTGGATGGCCTTGAGGTGATTACCACTACTTCTTCAGAAAACAGTTGTTACTGAATTATTTCCTTTCAATAGAGCCTGCCTGAGGAATAATAGCAAGCAAGACTGGATCATTAGTGCTGGATATATCATAACTTTGTAATTGCCCTACTTTGGTTCTTGAAAACAATTCTTTGTCAAGGACAGGAAACAGCTTGCCTGTAGGTGCAATAATGGAAAAGTAGAGCTGATCTAGATGAGTTTCTGTAAGATTACTTTATGATTAGGTGCTAAGACTTGAGCTAGTTAACAATAACAAACTCAAGTTAAAGCAAACAGTGTCATTAGGCTCACAACAGTACCACTGGCTCACAGGCAGGATTGTACACAACACACTTTCAATTTATTTAGACAGAATACTGCTGCTGATTTGGGAAAAAAAAATTGACTACAATGTGCTATCTGAAAAGTGAGAAACAACTGGCATTATTGGTGTCCCACAATAAGTCTACTGTCTGGTATCAGTTATGAACCCTACATTACAAGCAGCTCATGGGTAGCTTTTCAAACCAGAGCTACATCTCAGAACTGACAGTGGAACTGTGTAGGTGTGGCAATTTGGCACCATTTAAGACCCAAGAAGATGCAAGACAACAGGGTGATGAGGTGAGATGATAACTTGCTGTGGAACTCAATGATAAGTCTAACCTGGATTTCTAGGTGATGAGTGGATTTAAGGATCAGCTTCCATCTTTCACCTACGAACCAAATCTAAAGCATGCCTTACCTTCAGCTTTCTGAGGTGTGCAAATGTCAGTCCTTAAATGTCTCAGTATATGACCAGTAAGGTCAGCCAAGAGAGCCATCCTGTCCTACAGTACTACAGAAGCACCCGTATGTATTAATACATACCTTTCACTATTTTTAAAATTATCGTACTAGCAGAGATGAATTTTCCTGTGACATTTATTCCTCAAAGACAGATTTACTATTTACTTCAGAGGCAAGAAACACAGCTCATCCAGAACATAAATACCTACTAGGATCTTGCCTGTGTTTTTGAGCTCCAGCTGCGGATATTTCTGAAGGGTCTCTGCAGGAGGCAGAGTTCTGAATACCAGCCCATCATAATGAACACTTAAACAAATAAACAATAACTTCCCAAGCATGAAATCCACCTCAAAACCTGAAATTCTGTAAGCAAACTAGGAAGAGAGCAATTGCATTGGACTATCTATTTAACTTATGAAAACCTTGCAAAACTTAGAAAGGAAGAGTCACTGAGCACTGAAATTAAAAGCTCAAATGAAAGCTGCATTGAATTGCTCAGAAAGGCAGGATACAGAACGTAAGAAGATAGGGGAAAAAAACTGCCTAATGCCAAATTCCAACCAGGAGCTCCCATGTTGCCTAAAAGAAAATTAAGAAAATGGCAGGGGAAGCTGAATTCACTGTTATAAGCACAGCATGTGGCAAGACTTCTTTTCTTTTTTTGGATGGTCATGAAGTGCCAAAAAATGTATTAACTGTTTTACATGTTAATAGCCTGAGTGTCCCCTTGTGATTTCAGTAAGCGTGCTCTTTGAAATACCCATTACGTATGTAATTCTTTACTTTAAGCATATAAAATGTTCCCTGGTAAACAGGATTATGGATAAATGTTTAATATAAATATTAAATATATGTATATGCACACGGCTCATTAGCCCTGTTTTCTTGATACATATTTCCACATCACAAGGCCGTATCCTTTAAATTGGCCTAAGCCTTTTTCCAATTAATCTCTTTCCATTTGGTCAGATATTGACCTTAATCCTCATCCCAGTAAACTCTGAGGACATTTGACATCAATTTCAAGAGGAATAGGACAAGCAACTTTTGTGTGTATTTGTAGAAATCCTGATTGGCGTCTTTAATGTAACAACCTTTTTCTTCTCTGTTTTAGTCCTATCTACATGTGACCAAGTACCCCAACACATACCTCTGTCCATGCAGTGCCCAATCAGATTGTTAATCAGATTTTTCTATTAATAAAATAGCATTCTTCTCCCTCATTCTTTTCCTTTAAAAGTGGATATAACCTTGCTGTGATCACTCTACTTAGACATGAGAGATATAATGCTGTATCACCTCATTAAATGATGCTCTAACAGGGATATCTGCCCAGTTAAAAAGAATAGAAGCAACTGTAGATTTCCCTTTGAAGTTACTACTGACTCCATTCTGCACTTTCTACTTAAGAAAATTCCCACTGGGAAAAACCTGGCAGTCCTTACTAAAACCTAACTCCAGGATGCATCAGATTAAGATAAAGACTTCAGTCAAAACTATCTGGTTTGCTCAGGGATGATGCTTCTCCCCAGTGCACATGCTATTCCTTTAGCTTATCTCAGATTCCACAGATTTATGCAATAGAACTATTTTTTTTTGTCTTACTTGAAACTTCTGTAAAGCTCTAATAAACCTACAGCAGATATTTTAAGGCACAGTGCAGATATTCAATGCCACTGACAGCATGCTTCCACAGTTCTTTGTGTCTTGTGAAATCTCAACACATTCACAGGGCCAGTTCAACTATGAATGTTCTTATTCTGGTTTCACTTAATTCTTGCCTTAATTATTTAAAATTAAACAAAACTTACAGTTGAGGATATAATCAGCTGAATACCTCACAGTTCATTGCTGCACACAGAAAGCCAGCGTGATTCTCCAATTACTTGAAATTTTGTCTCTGGGAAAAGTGCTCTGAGAGTACTGCATACAGTTCGCCTACACATAATTCAAGACTAATGCTGAAAATGAAGGTGAATTCTTGGAATACCCACAAGAGTGACAGGGGTTTGGAAAACATGCTTCATAGGAAAAGACTCCAGGAGCACATTGCCCATTTAACTTCTCAAAGAGACTCTATTAACTGGTGACTGATTTGATCTTGTGAATACTGCAATATCTATCAAGAGAGCACATATGGATGATAAACTCCTCCGTCAAGCTCAGTGCAAATAAGACAAGTTCAAAATGTTCAAAGCTCATGACAGAGAAGTTGCATGGGATTCAGGCTACTTCTGTTCAGATGCAGCCATCTAAAATAGGAATAGTTACCCCAGATTTCTTTACAGGTTGAGAACAGTAATGAGGATTTCTATCATACAACCTTTTTCCATTTTAAGTAAATGAACTGTGCTCTAAATGGCCTATCACTCTCTACTGGAAAACCTGCTTAGATGTAGATAGATGTCTAAATTAAAGTTTGTTGAGAAGATCTTTATTCATATTAGGAATGCCCCACATCTTTCACCAGATATTAAAAGACTGTGGTGGATTCTTCACTGATGGCTCTTCAAATAGAATGGGAAGCATTTCTTATACTTTATTCCTAAATTTAAACCAGAAGTAATTCAGAATATTCCTATACCTTGTGTCAGATACGAAGTCTGATGCAGTGATCACAGAGGTCTTATCTGACCTTTTTCAAAATCTGACCATTATGTTATCTAACCATAAAAAAAAAAAAAGAAAACAGTTGATCTAAACCAAAAAATAAAACTGATTAATAATTAATTGTCTTACAAAGTCTGGGTGAATGGACCTTTTGCAAAACCAGAAAAATCTGCATAAATAAATTTATATCTCCAAACCTTTAATACTACAGTCTTGATATTCTTATAGAATTGTAATTGTAGTAATTGCATTTCAGAGATGCACTAACTTTTTTATTCTTTCCTGATAGCAATGTTTGTAAGCTCATTGGTTAGATAATGCTATTTATTCATTCATCCAAAACACAAGTTTTAGATTCTGTCTTCAAAATCAAATTGTATGAGATAAAATAGGTGTCAG
This sequence comes from Nycticryphes semicollaris, assembly GCA_013400055.1. Taxonomy (NCBI): domain Eukaryota; kingdom Metazoa; phylum Chordata; class Aves; order Charadriiformes; family Rostratulidae; genus Nycticryphes; species Nycticryphes semicollaris. Next base: position 573,837 of record VXBJ01004658.1, on the reverse strand, counting down.
AAGTAATGAAAAGCAAGAACTTCATTGCCTTCTTTTCATAATACCCTTAATTAAAAAAAAAAATTTCTCAATGTGTTCTTCCATTTAGCAACCTTTACTATAAGCCCACAGAATTTACTACTCAGTACTGAAATAATTCACCATATGTAATACTTCAGTGAATGCTGTGCTCATGCCAAAGGAGTTCTAACACAGAACATAAAAATGCTCGCTCCTGTCTAAAAATGCGAATAAGTTTTCCGCCTTGTAACCACACTAAATTATACAGGCAAAAAAATGCATCACATATTTAACATCAAAGTTCTTAATTCATTCATTAGTTGCAAATATTTTTGGCTCTGGTTTGAACCTTCAGCCTTCTCTGTAGTAATTCTCTCCTTTCTTCCTCAGTTTTTTAATTTTGAGCTTGCAGTTTAGAAGATGTATTATAGACTTTTAAACATACTGTAGGTGCAACTTTTTTATGTCTTAAATCTACCATTTAAAACTTTATATGGTAAATTGAAGGTTCAACTTCTTTTTTTTTTTTTTTTTGTAGTTATGTGGGAGTATTTGACTTAAATTCATAAGCATGAAGCAGGTCCAGAGGTGCTTTAGATACTCACACTCTCAACTTCAAAGTACTAATATAAGCTCCTGCTTACAATCATGTGGGATATGTTTAGCTCTGGGCACATTTCACTATGTAACCTATATACAGCCAATGAGAAAGATCTACTTCTTTCCATAACCTATTTTCCCCTCATAGAAAGAGTTTAAATTCCTGTGAGTACCACATAAAATAATTTCAAAGCCAGTTTTAATATGGGAGAAGTTTGATTGAAAGAAATTATTAAAATTACTTTGCTTACCTCTTACTCTCTTGTTTCTCATTTGGGAATCTCTCATTGTCACTTGTGAGAGTTAAGTAATTTTCTGCTCTTTTCCTAAGTTTTGAAAACAGGCAGGAGGCTTTTGGTGTTTTCATGACTTTTCAGTATTGGCTCCTTTTACATTTGTATGTGGTGAGCTTTGATTCTGAATGTGATGACAGAGAAATCAAATAATTCACGAGGGCCTGAAGGGACAGAGGCAGACTGACCACAGCTTAGTGTAAAACAGTTTCATGGTATCCTAGAAGTGATATGGCTCTGGAATCCAAATGTGGCCAGCGCTTAGTACAGGAATCAGTGAGCTGTATTGCTCCATAAATAAGAATGAAATTTGTGTCTGCAGCTTAACTTTCATAAACTTCTGTATATGCTTACTAGTAATATCCACCAAAAATTTTAACCCTTGTTGGGCTTTGTTTGTTTCTTTTTTTTTCTTTTAAAGAATGGAAACAAAATAGTGAAAAAAAAAAAAAATGCCATACCCGGACACTAATTTAGTTGCATACTGAATGATGTCATGGAAGAATTCCAAGTGAAAATAAATATCAATATATTGACTTATTCTTCCTCAAGCTCAATTCAGGGTACTATCACAAAAAATTTACTTGGTTTGGGGATTTTTTTGCAAAAAATTGGTTTGAGGTTCGCAAATGCTTGAGTTCACAAAGAGCAGCAAGATTGTTGTTTGTAGTCTTTTCTAGGCTACTTTGAAATCTCTTTTATGGTTATCTTTAAAATTTCTTCCAAATTCTCCCCACAACATGCAAAGTTACCAAATTTTAGTTAGACTATCCCATCACCACATTGCTTGAAGAACTGTACTTTAATGTTTTGTCTTTCCAGTCATAGGTGTGATTGAAGAAACTAGGAAATGAATATAATGTCTTGTTCTCTCTGGAACTTACCTAACTTTGAACCTTATTTTTTATCAGTCACTAAAATGTAAAGTACATTCACAGCTGTCAGTAACATTTCACATATCCCATAAGAAAAGGAGACTTTTTAATTTCTGATATTTTACTGAAATGTATTGGTTTCATATTCTGACTTTTATTTCACTAAAATTCACATATATATTCACTAATTATGTGTAATTTTTTTTTTTAAAGTCAGATTATTAGTCCCTAAGCTTTTTCTATGTGCTTAACCTTGCAAAGACTTTTGCATGTCCTTATCTTCATACACGGATGTAATCAAGACTGAGTGGAAGTTATGCCATTAAGTTCAGTGTGAACAGAACAGGATAAAAAGGAAAACAGTACCATTTAGATGCTCAGTTTTCCAGTTCCCTTGCTTGGCTTGAAGGCAATTCTGTAACTCCTGTGTAGTATCACATTTTTAAGGATAGAGATTTTTTTTACAAGATGTGTCTTTATCTCTGCCTCAAGATGATGACAAAAAAAATTAAATTAATTAAACAAGGGTCTGTAGCCTCTTTCTTAAAAATATGGAAATATGGAAATGATGTCTTTAACTTCTTTCGTTCTCTGAAATGACACTAAAAAAGATTTTGAAGGTTCTAGGGCTTTTTTCAATATGTAGACAAGATCAGATGTTCTTTTGAAGTGGAACTGCATTTGTTCTAGAGTTATTTGGGATAAAGAATTGAGATTGACTTATGAGAAGAGGTATTGCTTTCCCCTAGGAAAAAAAAGAGAAATTCCAGTTTCCCCTGACAAAAAAAACATTACTAAGAAAGGATGGAAATTAGATATTATTTGTTCTATTACAAAACACATGCAGCATAGGTACTGTAAACTACCAAATGATGCTGTATATTTTGCACTTAACAATATATTACATTTTAAAAAGTTGCTTTCATGGCAAATAGAAAAATTACTATTAGACATAAAGGAAATGGCAGAGAAGATTTTCTTGGGTCCAATATCATAGATTTCAAATCACCCACAAAAGGTTAGTATTGTTCCTATCTACACTGGACATAAGTGATTTTTTTTTCTTCTCATGTGAACTCATAAGTTTACTTTTAAATCTAATCTATTGGCATCTACCTCATCTGTTGAACTCAAGCAGGAAGCATCTTCCTATTGAAGAAACAGAGCAACTCACAGCCCTCTTATCCACGTATACTCTGTCATTGCATGGGAATGCCTTTTTACAGCTGGCAGTCAAAGACATTTTGCTGGACTTCCTCAGTACATGAACAAACTCAACTGATGAAGGAGCTGGAAACATCACCTCAATGAGTCCCAGAAACAGCCGAGCAGAAACAGAGAAAAAGTGTTTCTAAACTTCAGGTTTTCTTACTAAAAGTGCTGTCTTCGTAAAAACCTCTCAAAATACATTTTTGAGAAATTTAACTGGCATTTTGTTTCTTTGGAGTACTATCACATCCCAAAGATTCACAGATTCATGGAATCGTGGAACTGTCAGAGTTGGAAGAGACCTCTAGAGATCATCTAGTCCAACTCCCTATTCTTAACTCTCTGATAATCAAAGCAAAGCAAAGTTAATGAACCTAACACGCACTCACAGGATAAGTCTTTAAAATTCTTTTTGCTCACTTAAAAAAAAAGCCTTCGAGTAGCATAAATATACATATTGATTTTTTATAAGATATTTGCATATCATAGTTACATATATAGGTTAAAATGAACATCCTAAATTAGGTAGAATATCTTCAAAATAAAGAAGTTAAGTACAAGAGCAGCAAGACAGAGGATCCAGGTAACTACAAGCCAGTCAGCCTCACCTTGACCCCTGGGAAGGTAGTAGAGCAAATTGTCCTGGAAGCCCTTTCCAAACATACTAAGGATAAGGTGACTGGGAGTAGTCAGCATGGATTTATGAAGGGAAAATCATGCCACTAGAACTTGAAAGCCTTCTATGGTGAAATGACTAGCTCATTGGATGAGGGGATATCGCTTATCTTAAATTTAGCAAGGCTATCTGCAATGTCTCCCATAATACTCTCTTCAACAAAATGACGAAGTATAGGCTGGACACTGAGGTGAGTTGAAAAATGCCTGAGCTGTTGGGCTCAGAGGCTTGTGGTCAGCAGCAAAGTCCAGTTGGAAGCCAGCCACTGCTGGTGTTTCCCACAGGTCAGTACTGACGCCAATAAAGTTTAACATCTTCAGTAATGACCTGGTTGATGGGACAGAATGCACCCTCACCAAATTTGCATATGATACAAATTTGGGAAGAATAGTTGCTACAGCAGATACTTCTGCTACCAGTGGGCCCTTAATAGGCTAAAGAATGGGCAAACAGTAATCTCAAAAAGTTCAAGAAAGGAAAATGCTAAATACTGCACCTGGGAAGGAATAACCATGTGCACCAGTGCAGGCTGGAGGCCAGTACTGGCTGGGAAGCAGCTCTGCAGAGAAGACTTTGGGAACCCCAGTGGAAGAGTCAGCAATGTGCCCTTGCAGCAAGGAAAGCCAATACCCTTTCCTGAGCTGAATCAGGAACAGGATCACATCACTTGTAGGCTGAATGTGTGATCCTTCCCCCCTCCTCAGCACTGGGGAGGCCAAAACTGGCCTGTGCTCCCTGGTAGAAGAGGGCAATGAACGTACTAAAGCGAGTTTAACACAAGGCCATGAAGATGATGAAGGCCTCGGAGTATGCAAGCTATGTAGAGAGGCTAAGACTGCTTGCAATATTCAGCCTGGAGAAGATGTTCAGGATCTTCTTATCCATCTGTATATAAGAATTTAATTTTAAAGACATTTTCTGCAACTTTCTTCAGCAGTAAGATTTTCAAAGAAATCATTGGAAGTAATGGTTGAGAATTTAGAAATATTTTTCGTTGTAACATCCACCTAACACATTTTTACTGTACCTCTTAACTTTTTGCTAAAAAAACTAAAACCAAACACATATATTAATTTTTAATTAAGAACAAAATAGTTCCTCAGACTAAGTATGCAAAAAGCAACATATATATTGCTAATTGGAAATTTCCTGGCAAAATTTTGATGTTGACATGATATTTATGATGACACAAAGTGATGACAATGTGTTGAATGAAGAATATTGTGTTAGAAAATCTTAAGACTTCTGGTGACTCATAACGAGTAACAGCAGGGACACTTTGGAACTATGGAATCTCCATTCCCATAGCACACAGGCTTGATGCATCTACCCAAAAAACAGCAATATCGTGCTCCATTACTTTGGGAGTGACATAAGGACTTAAGAATTCATTGATTGTGTCAGATCAAAGATATATCTAGGCTGTGATTTTGTAGCCATTACTGACTGCATAGAAAAGAGTGAAAATAGAGTGAACATATTTGATGCTTTCCCTTAATACTGTCTCATCCTCCATCTACTTTCAGTTCAGGGATTTTATGAAGCAGACAGATTTCTATGTACTTACAAACATAAATGAATTTCTGTTCCATGAATTTCCCTAGCTATCCCCTTGAGCAAAAGTGAGTTTTAAAACATCTATTATGTGAGATACTGCAGAGTTCAGTCAGTTTCTGGTTTGAGTTCCTACGTATTAAAAACTCTCTTAACACAGGATGAAAGTAAATGTTAATGAATCATAGAATAGCTTGGATTGGAAGGGACCTTAAGTGGTCCCTGCCATGGGCAGGGACACCTTCCCCTAGACCACACTAAAGCAATCATAATAAAAAAAATATATACTTTTAATTAAAATCATAAAAAATATTCCTTAAATTTCTAGCTTAAAAATTGAAGCTTGACCTGCCATTTATCTGACATGCAATTTGATACATAATCATATTACACATGATCTTGCTCTTCTGAATTAGCCAAATTTTAGTAAACAGAATTCCCATCATATTTATTTCCTCTAATTTATTTCCTCTAATATATTTCCTCTATTTCCTCTAAGGTCTTCCTAGTCATGGCTATGTCTGATGAATACTGTTGAAGTATGATTTATGAGTAAGTTAACAACTAAAAATTTTCACAGAATAATTCTCCAGGCTTCCTGCAGAACATTCAACATGGAAGGCATTGTTATTTTTTCATAGCTTAATTACAGTTTTTTCAAAAAACTGAGCATTGAAACAGCCCTTGCAAATAAATGACATCAATCTGCTAAAAACAGATATATACCTTAGGCTCCTGTTTTTCCTTCTACCAAAATCAATGTTACATTTTAGTATTTTTCCCTCATTTGACTAGAGGAAAAATAGCATTCCTTGCTGAAATAAATGTAGCGATGTACTCTGCAAAATAATCTTTTTTCTTTCTTCCACCCTGAACCTCAAAGCTGATGAGTGGCTCTTGGAAAGCAAATCCTTCTTGGGAATGGTCGCTGATTAAAAGCCAATTGAAAATGGGAACTTTCTTCATGCATAACCTGAAACAATTCTTCATGTCTTCCCAAGACTAAACATATGCTCACACACAAAGGAACAGGAACTAGTACCACAGTGGACAATAGCACCACCTGGTGATGCCATGCACTGAGCCTGGTCACCTCCTCAGTCCAGAATTGCATGGGAAGAGAACCAGCAATTTTCAAAATTCCTTTGGATCTTCCATGTTTAAAATGCTTCTTCAGGCACTTAACTTTCAACTCCACTTTCAGGTCTTGTATTCTCGTTGTGAAATTACTTCATTGTTTTTTCTCTCCATTTGGGAACATTATACCATCTGGCAAGGGCTGGTTTTTTTTTTTTTTATTTGTTCCAGAACTGAATTTCCATGACCAGTTCTATTTTGATTTTATACAGAATGCTAGGAAGTAATAATCTGGATATAAAAGAAAGAAGCTATTATATACAGACTACTTATGAAAAATGAGAGCTTCTGGAAACACATGTTTTAGACTACAAAAATCACAAGGACAAGATGATTTGAAAGAGAAATGTAGATAAATCCTCCTTTGTCAAGCATTTGCAAGATTCCGTCTCACAAATTTTGCTCCAATCTAATAACAACTGTGGCTGAAGATTGGATTGTGACGCATTTTATACTTCTAAAGATACCTTTTTTTTTTCCACTCTTCTGAAATCTTTTTCTAGCAAATATTCTTTATTGAGACATAATCCATAACTCTCTGAAGTCACAGGATCTTTAATGGGCTTTGAATCAGCCACTAATTTACTTACCATTTGCCTAAAGGACACAACTTTAACTGTAATTATTTTTCTGTCATTAATAGTCAACTTAATTTATATTCAAAATGTTCTAAAATGATTTTGTAAAAATGTTATCTCTAGTTTTAAACAATGCAAAAGATTTTGATTAATTTTATGATTACAAGAACAAATTAGCATGAAAGTAGGTTAAAAATCACAAACATGCCTTTGATGAAGAAAATTTCTGGGCTCCCTGCCAGTTTTAAAAGAAAAGAGAGAGGTTGAAGGTAAAGTTGTTACCATTTAGCTAGTGTCTGAGTCAGAATCTGGAAGCAGAGACCCTTAGTTCTTGAGTCCTCACACACGCAAGAAGTCTTACTGAAATTAAGTAAGGCAAAAATAAAGCACTTAAAAAAAAGATGTAGCTGATACTAGAGAGACAAAAATGAGCTGCACCACTTTTCAATATTTGAATACTGTTGTACATATTGAAGTATACATAAGCATACATTGTATGCTAAAATACAGTGTTCCTGTGTTCCTGTGTGACCTGATCTAGGTGTTCCTGCTCCAGCAGGGGGATTGGACTAGATGATCTTTCAAGGTTCCTTCCAATCCCTGATATTCTGTGATTCTGTGATTCTGTGTATATGCATAATCGCATCGAACATTTATTTTATGACTATATATGGTACATGTATACTCCTTGCTTGTGTATGTTTGTATGTGTGTTTACATATGTGCAAATACAGATACATACACACTGTGTAATTATTTGGTATAAATTGTACATTATACATTTTTATTAGGCCCTAATGAGTGTGTAGGGAAGAAAAATTCAAATAGGCAGTAGAGTAACTTTGAGGCACATCATACGTGTGATTTCTGGGTTTTATGTTTTGTTTTGTTTTATTTTGTTTTCAGAAAGAGCCAGGTATGTAACAGTGTAGTCTTCTGAAGATAGTTCCACATGCAACTACAAGCTTTTCAGGAAAAAAAATAGCAAAAGTCTTAGCTGTTTTGCAAGGAATAGACATATTTTACAGGGAAGAAGATTTGTCACTATTTGGGAACATATATTAAGAACATCCTTTAGATTAAGATCCTGTGAGCAGTACAGCTGTGTTCTCCTCCCATTGGAGCAAAGGGTGTCAGGCTCTTGTGGCAGAAAAATTCTGCACTAGAAAGGGAAGGAGGAAGCCTCTGTAATTAGGGCCCTTTCCTATTAAATATTTATACAATGTGAAAAAGTTGCAGGAGGCAAAAAAGAGGGACTCACAAGGATGCATTGCCTGATAATCAGATCTTTTTCTGGGACTGGCAACAGAATAGAATGGTCCCGCTGCTCAGATGACCACCCTTTAGAAACAACCTTAGATCCCTTTTGTTCAAGTTGTGTTCTACACAATACTGAGGAAATTTTTTTTTAATTGACTTTAAAAATTAAACCTTATTATTTTACAACTCTCTTGACAAAGTGTTTCATGGCTGCAAAGTGTTTAATGTATTTTTAATACAACATATATATTGAAAAAAGAAAAAGTCTCCTGCATTTGAACAAGAAAATGCTTAAGACATGCTATATACCTTTTAGGCCATAGTAAATCCTGCCATACAAAAAAATGTTTTATTCTCTTTTTTTTTTTAATCACCTTATACAAAACCTGTATCTGCTCAGAGGAAATTAGATTAAGCTACACAACAATGTGAATATCAGGTATCTGGGTCTATAACTACTGTCTCAGAAGAAAGAGCCAAAATTTATATTAAAAACGCATCTAATACTTGATATAATTACTGAACATATACTACTTTTGATAATTATAACTTTTATATGTCATTTTAATCTATATCCCGTATTATTCTCAAGGAAAACTGATGTAGAATTACCACATTATGTTAGGCACATTCTTTCTGAAACGTAATATTTTGAAATGTTGCTGAAATAGCTTGTAACAGTATTAAACATGGAAAGTAATGAATGCAGAATTATTCTACCGCAAACCACTTGTGGCAAAATAAGAGGTTGATCCAATCTATTACCTCTTTTACTTGAAACTCCAAGTAGGATCTCCATTTATTATCCTTGATTATCCATGTGTGGCTGCTTAATTGAATGGCTTGCTGATAGAAATGATCTATTAAAGGCCCTGTGTCTTAGAGACCTCCCAACTAGTTCGGAAAAGAGAGCTATAATGACATATAGTATCTAAATTAGGCCCCCAGGTTGCATCCTGGATCTCTTAATTTATAACATAAATAATAGATCCAACATGTAACTTCCTGGTAACTTCTCAAAAAGTAGAATATTTCATGTGAAAAGTCCACAGCTTGCTTACTTTGACATGTCAAGTAAACCATTCATTTCAGGGTTTTTGTTTCCCGTGCAAGCAAGGAAAATATAACAACAAACTCTGTGAAGCAGCTGGAAGAAATGGACAGATACTTCAGGAACATTAAATTGTCCTTTCTGCAATGTATGATCATATAGGTGTGTCTCATCTGCTATACTTCCAGATCAAGAATTCTGTAGTTTCCTAAAATTTATGTGAAAGTTACCCAAAAATTACCCATAATTTGTTTTTTCCAGAATGAAGGAATATTTTATCCAGTGGCTTCTCAGTTATTTGAAAAATTGGAGAATACTTGTAGCTTCTTTTCTTAAGTCATTATGGCACTGTTGTCCCTGAAGAGAAAGTTTAAGTTACAATCATAAACATCCAATAACATTTGGAATGGTTGATGAAAATTGTTTCTAACCTTAGAATTTCGTGTATGCATTACTTGAATTGCAATAGCATTGCTCCACCCCTTTCCTACATCCCACAACTTCAAAAGAATTTAAAAGTACTTTTCTGGCAGTGCCAAGTGTGACCAATCAGACCTCACGCTATCGTCACATTACTGTAAACTAGGAGTAACCTATGAAACAATGGATTTAGACCACTGTAAAACTGATGTAAGTGGGACAAGCAAGCAACAAGGCTGGGCACCACATATGAAAATGCCTGGAACTTCTCCAATAAAAAGGTCATGCTTCATAAGACGAGCTTAGTCTTTAGATGATATGTTAATGGATGCAATAAAACCATAGAACACTTTGCAGAGACAAAATCCTCACTGGCGTAGTGGCTGAGACCTGCGTGTTTGTGCCCTCAACACTTGTCTGCTGCAACGTCTAAATTTTGCACCAATCTTGAAGGTGCCAATCTTGAAGGCACTCCTATTGCTGAAGGAAAAATACTGTGTTCAACTCATGGAAGAATGTTTACCATACACCTGCTTCTTCACTCTGAAGATAGACAGGGTATGGAGACCTAAGTAGATCTGGCTGTATCACTGTGGAACTCTGTATTCTATTCTAGCTTCACTCTAAATGGCAAGTCAAACCAAGGGTAAAGAATTATGGGTCATGATACACAGAAATATTCCCAAGACTAACCTATGTTATCCAGAGTGATTGCTACTTCTTTAATCACCGCAGTGTCTGAGGGAATTGACAAGACACTGCATGATAAATTTAGTGAAAAGAACAGGAACAAAGACAAGAGAGGATAGTGCTACCCCACTCTGTATCTCAGTGCTATGTCTGAACGCCAGAATAAAACACTTTTTTCTCTCTTTAGTACAGACACACACATGCACATGTACACAGCAAGGGAAAAAAAAAAAAAAGCTAGTTTTTATTTTAATCAAGTGTGCAAAGTACTGAGAAGCCATGGCAGACCTCTTGTGTACGTCTGCCTGCAGTTTCAGGACAGAACTCCCACTGAGACTAAAGGATGTACGGAATGAATGTCATAAATGTTCATACTTTGTAAAACCAGTATTTCGTAACAGGAATTTAAAAATAGAGAAAGACTATCTCTGTAAAAAGAAAAATAGAAAGACGTAAAGAAGTAAGAAAAAAAAAAGGAACAAGGAACAAAATTTATTCTTTACTAACTTCTGAATGTTACTGTAAAATAGCAAAATTGGGATACCGTTTATGATTTAAGACACCCATATTTCAGTAGCTAGGACACTAAATTGATAATTGTTCACAAAACCAGCTAAAACATATCTGTTGGTTTTACATGTACTGGTAAAAAAGAACTGGCACCATAAAATACGAGACCCCACAAGTTTTTAGTTTTTCTGTCACATCTCAGTGCATTTAATATCATTCTGTCATATTATTTATGACTTCACAAAGAAACCAGTTATTTCCCATTATCTCTTCAATAAATAAGTAAAGCAGAGCATGCTGCAGTGCTACAATGCATTAATGAGATGCCTACAAAATCGTCACGGTGTCTAGTCTCAGAAGCTTGCACAGCATCTAACTATTAGAGTTTGCCTCAGCCCTGAAGAGTAATTGCATTTTTTACACATTGATATGTTCCAACCTGACAGCTGAGACACACATTTTTGGAGTGGATTACATAAAGTAAGTAAACCTTTCCATGACACATTTAACATTTAAAAACCCCAAAATTCTAACAGCGTTTTCAGCATTTTCATTAACATTTTCACCACACTATCATAACAGAGTTGTCTTCCTTTCTGATATGGAGAGCAGGTCACAATTTTTACTTTGGGTTTCATATGAGAAGAATCCAACACCCCAGTCTGGTTGGAATGAGTTCTTTTAAAGTTATGAACTAATGGCATAGAAAATTAGGTTATATACTGTAAGACATAACTAGAATCCTGATCTAACGCCTGCTGAAGAAAATGAAAGCCTTTCCATTAGCTCCTGTGGGCTTTGCCTCCAAACCCAAATGATGGTAGAAATAATTAACATTTCCACCCATTTATCTGTATTGCTGCTTAGGAAGAAAAAAACACACAGGTGAAAAAATTTTCTCTGTTGTATTAGACCAGTAAGAGTGTCACAAATGAAAAGAGACTGGCATGAAATTAATTCTGCTTTTAGAAAGACAAAATATTTACAAATATTTTTCAAATAATGTAAGTGTAGTCTCCCCTACAGTTTCTAGTGACCTTTTTATAATAATACATAGTATTCACTATGTATATTTCTCTAGGTTTATTTGCTGTAGGTTCTCTCATTTCATTTCATTAGTTTGTAGTACAGTTCCATAATATTCTTTAACATCTTTTTTCATCTAGCAATATTTTATATTTTAGAACACCATTTAATCTGTGTTTTCCACTGTGTATTAAATCATCTATCAAATATGTCCTATCGAAGACAGAATATGTAAATACTGTGAATTTTTATGTTTTCCATCTTTCTACTCAATGATCAGAAAAATATTTACCTAGGACTCTTTAAAGACGTGTACAGAGGCTACCGTAATATAACTATAATGTCTCAAGAGAATATGGGTTTTTCTGAGGTGACCTGTTCAGTATATCCTGCGTCCTTTCTCCTGAGAAAGATGATGGCACTCTGAATGGACAATGCCTTTAGGAAAATGCATCTTGGGGAAAGAAGCTTGAAAATGGAATAAGGAACAGAACAGGACCCCAAATTTGAGCGGGGGGGGGAAGGAGGAAGAAAAAAGAAAAAGGAAAAGAATAGGACTTCATAGCTTTGACATCCTGGTCAGCTCATTTTGCTGTCCTGGAATGGGACTCAAGTAGAAAGTGAAAACGCTTTTGGTGTGTGCATGCAGGTTTCTGCACATGAGTCAGTCTCAAAGCTCCCATTGCAGTCAGTGAATCTAGAGTGTGATTTAGCTTACCTTGAAATACAGATATATGTTTGAGCATCTCACTTAGGCTCATATTTAGACTCTCCTGAATTCTGTTCATTTTTTCTTCAAATATGCAATTCAAGAGGAACCGAGAAAAATCAGCATTATTTATATATGAGAAAAAAGATTTTTTTCAGGCAGAAAATCAGGCATAAGATGATTGGTAAAAGAGTAAATGACATCAGAAAAACTTCTTAGTCAACAACCCATCTCAGGCAATGAGGATAAAGATGTGTGTTTATCCACAAACCTCATTTACACATGCTATATGATTACTGTTTAATAAGCCATTTCCTTCCAAGTAAAAGTTGTGAATATGCGTAAAGTCACTCATGTAGTGCATCCATGCCAACAAAGCTGCAATGTGCTCTTAAATGGAATAAAACCTAGGAATAAAATTTGCTCTCTCTCAGTCCTTATTCCAGGATTTTCAGAGTCTTGACATTCACATCTCACATCAGTAAAGAAAACACTGCAAGTTTATTTTTTATCAAACAAATTATATATCTTACTGTCATCATGTATGGAAGGAACCTAAGAAAGTGTGGGCCTTCTCGCTGGGAGTCATGGATTTTAGCATGGAAAGTCCAAGCAAGCAAGAAGTGCATATAATAATCATTGTGCCACTGATATGTATGAGTCTTAGCCAGCCATTCATTTTAACTGATCATTTGATAGATTACTGTTAGGGAACTGAGTATTTCTTCTCTATGCCCATTTAATACATAACCTTATCCTAATACAGTTAAGCAGGACAATCCTAAAGTATAGGCAGAACTGTCAGTTTAAGAGTTCTTTATATCAGCAGGATAATAAGAGGTTTTAATATATGGCACACTTTTTGCTGACTATTTTAGTAAACAGATCAACCAATAGATAAAACCTTTATTGCTCTAAATAGCACTGTTATACCAGTACAAAATTAGTTACACCAGGCTCTGGCTGTCATGTTCTCTGATGCTATTAATGTGTGATATCCTTTCAAGGTTGCCTGAAAGTTTCTGTGAGTTAACAACACTTTGGTAAGGTAAGGAAGAAAATATGCCAACTTGTTCCCCCTTTAGCTGTTTGAAACTCTGAGCAAATTCCCTACTCCACTGCTGATTATTACCAATTTCTGTGAAATACTCATGGAGGTATCCCATGTATGACTCAACCTCCATGTTACCAGAGGAGATGAATTATTTCCTTTCCATAATCTCCTCTTGATAAATTGCATACAGAATAGACCAGTTATATCAGAAGCTGGAGTCTAATATCTTACTGTTTTTCTGATGATGAAACTATGCTTCAAGAAATATAACTAAACTCCATCTTTTGCTTTTTTCACTCTACCTCTGTATAAGGTACTAATAGCAATACACGTATTGCAGGAATCCCTATTGCACTGCCGTGGAGTTTGGTTTAAATCCTTAGAGTCTGAGCTAATTCAAATAAATAATTGTTGCCCCGGTCAATATCTTGCTAAAGTTGTTCATGCACACATTTGATGCAAAGTTCTCTCAGGTCAAATCCCAGTCTCTAATTGATTTCCATGGGCTTTGGATCAAGTGAATAGTACTAAATCCTGCAAGGCATTTAGCACTCCCAGGTGCTGCAGCATTTATTCATCCTCCATTGAAATGCTTATTAAGTTTCAGTGTTTTGAAGCTGACAAGTTCTCATCACCTTGTAGATTATGACCTTTGATTATATAAATAGCTAATCAAAATGGAGTATAAGAAATAACTGTGATTTTAAAGCAGCTGTTTTCCTATTTGCACAGTTTTCAAGTTCTATGATATTAGTGGACCCTCTGAACCTTTTGTACTTAAGAATATCTATCTTTTATCCATTACCCATGATTCTTCAAAACAATTTAGGAAAAAGTCTAAAACAGTTTATTTTCTTAATCTATGCCTGATCCAACCCACAGTTAAGTCATTTCCATTAAGACTCCGCTAAGAACATGAGAGGGCAAGATGAAAGGGCCATTTAGCCCAATGTGTTGTCAGTGCCCAAAAACAAATGACATGGGTAGGACATAAGCAAAGGTAAGAATACAGAATATAAGCCAGATGTTGTATCTTTTGTATTTGATGTGTCTTGGGGGTATTTTGCCATTAATCTTTCTAATTATTTTCTCAGTCAAAAAAGAATGGCACAGTAACTACTGGAATGTGGCTTTTCATCATAAAATGAAATTGTTCTTTCATAGCATTGTTCATTAAAAATATTCTCCATTCCATGTATGGATAAAAAAAAAAAATTGCTTTGAACTGAAATCCCTAAAGAAATTCAGATCAAACAATCCAAATGTGTCCTTTCAATTAAATTTTTTGTTCTACATTTATAAACAAAAATGAATAAGTGGTTTCCATTCATAGATTTTTGGAAACAGGAAATTAATAAATTATATTTTCCAACTATATTTTCCTTTTATCAAAGTCTCACCTAAAAAAATAAAGTTCACAGATTCCAGAACAGATTTTCTATTACTGTTCTGTGATTCTGTGATTCTGGAACAAAATCAGTAAATAAGTTAACGATTCTTTTACTATAGTAACAGAAACTTGTGAACAGGTATATCGTTTTTCTACCTTGCACCACAAACCTGTAGTGAACCTGGCTGGGAGACCACAGTACACAGAATAGTCAGTGATCCACATACCAGTGAAACTGAGTCAGTGTCTTAGGCCTGCGCTGCATGTCCATCCCAGCCTTCAGGCTGGGCTGCGCTGCACAAATAACTTGTCCTCAGGACTAAAGATCATCGTAACAGGGAAGTCTGCAAGTAGCTCAGTAATGGCAATTCTGTCACCTGTGTGGCCCTGCCTCTATCTAAAAGTGCAGTAAGAACTTCCCATGAAAACATCCTTTTTGAATACAACTGTTTCATTGTTAAAAAAGACCAAAATTTTAAAAGTTATGTAATAACACAAAGGACCAAAAAGGAGAATCTTCTCCCCATGGACAGGGTCTGTGCAGCATTGACATGGGAAAATCTATCAAACGCTACATGAATGCATGGTGCCTAGCATCAGAGCAGATGTAACCTTTGCTAGCTATCTATAATACTCTTTTTACTTTATCTTATTAAAAGAGCTAATTTGTTAAGCCATTTTTATTAGGTCTTTCTCTTTGAGATCCAGAAAGAATCCTGCACCTTTTCTCTCACCTCCCACTACCCAACCCTGGCGCAGAACTGCAATCACTATCAGGCTGCTCACTTGAAGGACTAGCAATTCAAATTTCTAAGACTGTCTTCAGCTATTTCTTAATTTCCAATAAACTAGTTAGGCAAATAATTTCTCTGCAGACATGTTGCACAACTCCCTGTTCTCGATCTATTTCTTAAGACTGGGGAAAAACAGTTGGCATATTAAAACTACCACTTCAAGTCTCAGAATTATGTATATAAACTTCAAACAAGGACTTGATCCAAGGACAACTTAGAACTAGACAAGAATCTTAAGAAAGAAGCTATGTTTTCACCTTTCAACAACACCAGTCTTCAAGCATGTAAAAAGCATTAATTTGAACAACAAAAGGGAAGAGTACAATTTTTTAAACATTTTAAAATAAAAATAAATTTTCCCAAATTATGAAATAGCCACTGTAGCCCCTCAAAGGAGAACCAAATTTTCTGCAGTGGTGCAGGATTGTACTTTTGCTTTAAAACTTCTTTGGAAGTTTATGATAAAGTTTCCCAGTTGAGGGGGAAAAAAGAGTAAAAATTATTTCTTCTGCAGTTTATCCATTTCTTTCCATTAAAAAAAAAAGTTTACTATGTCATTTAATGCATAAAGGAACATAATTTCATGAAATCTTACACAAAAGGAAACATATTGAGGGAAATTGGGTTATTTCACACTAGTATAGAAGTATACTAGCTGGCAAATTTGAGATTTGCTGCTCTGGCAAAGCAGAACATGAAGATTAACTAAAATGAGTTAAACCAAGTCATTGCTGATAACAGGATTTCATACCAAATTACAGAATTTCCTCACCAGAGAGATTGGTGTGATTTGCAGAGAAGTGAACAAAGTTCAGAAGGCAAGTGGGAAAGTTATGAACTTTGAAGCAGTTTTGACCATAACCCTCTCATGTGGCTCTGAAGCTTCTGCAGTGCTCCGATCTGGAGGCACCTCTAAGTAAAATGGTAATTTTTAAATTGAATTAAATATGAAGATGAATACCGCAATGAGGAGAGTATCTCCACTGAAATTCAGTTTAGTGTGTCTTTAAGATTTTTAGCGCTATGCCATTTTCAGATTGTCAAAGCTATGCACTGGCAATGCCTAATTGCAGTCTAGAGCTCTGACACCTCCTGAAATACCCTAGTATAATGGCATGGGGGAACATGCCTGACACTTCCCATTGGCGAATACATATATTAACCTACTGGCACTTTAAAAATGGACATTGGTGAAACAATTAACAAAACTAACATGCGAATCTGTTAAACAGGAAGAGTAACAGAAACAGTTTACAATCCTTGGAAGTTAAGGTTTTCAAGCTCTCCATGTCTTAATATAAAAGCATCACTATTCAGAGAATGACTTCTTTCCTGCAGAAAATTACAAAGGATATTTACCTAATTTTTTCTTTCAGTTTTCTAGAGATTTTTTCTAAACCAGCAGAAACATTAGAACTTTTTTTTTTTTTTTTTTTAATTTAATTCTTTTTTGGTGCTGTCTGGAAAGGGCCAAAAAATTGCCAAAAGCACTGAAGTGGCTGAAGTTACACAAAATGTTACACAAAACAAGAATATTTTGAGTTTAAATGTAGCAGACACATTGCCTTTTTGATAAAGTGGGAATTGTCACCAAATCCCAAGCACGTACGCTGCTATGATCTTTGAAAAGAATATGTTATGGGCCTTTTGGAGTTATGTAACTGGGAACAAGGAGACTAGACCAAACTAGTTAGACATGAATGCTCGGAATTCTCTCATCCATTTCACTTGGTATTTAAATATTTAAGTCTCTGCTAATCATAATAAACTTCATTTACACTCAGTGCAGAGGAACGAGCACCTCCAGATGACTGCTTCTCTTCATTACTTCCTAAGTGAGACAAGGATGACTAGTTCATAAGGATTTAACTCTTAGAGGAGTAAGTTAGGGCTTATTAATACCTCCCAGAGATGGTAAGCAAGTGGCAGAGAAATAAGTTTGAATTCCACCTCCAGATTCTTCTATATTAATTCTATCGTACAGTACGTCCTGACTGTCTCCTTTAAAATAGTTGTATGTCCCGATTGTCTCCTTTAAAAACCCACACACCTAAGATACGATCTATAAATTCTATACCTATATCCTTGCACACAAACATAGGGACTGAGAAAAGAACTGTATGCAGACTACATGAAAGGTTTATTTACGGAAACCCTTCTGCTGCATCTGGATTTGTTTACTTTAAAAAAAAAAAGGAACTTCTCAGTATAGCTAGTGATCTGGAAAATAGGTATCAGAAAGTACATTAAGGCAGAAGATACACCACTGACACTAAAGAGATGAACCAGCCTGTTTTCAGGTTGAGTATGGTCCATATCCATAGTTCAAATCATTGTCCTCTTCAGTATTCCACATCATCTAGCACTTTTTTTTCTGTATTTATTTAATTTGTTTGCAAAGATGTTGCAAACAGTGCACACTACATGTGGTGGCTACATAGAGAAATAGGGAAACCTCTCATACCTTCTGGGAAAGTGTATGAAAAATCACAACGCCCTTCCTACTGCATGGCCAAACCCACTGTAAATCCACTCTGTGGATCACTGCCTGACAGACATCATGTTGTACTCATGGAGTGAAGAGGGTTTAGGGCAGAAAGGGGACAGAAGGCAGTTGCATCCAAGAGGATTTGCACAGTTCACTCCAGGCACTCTTCTCTGCCTCCTCCTTCTTAGAGACGTGAAACAAAACTGGTTCCTATCTCCTCCTCCCACAACTAAGTTTTTATCCTCCATGTTTCCCTTCCTGCACAAAGGTGTCTCTATTTTAAAATCACTGGTCGTGTGTGCCAGACACAAGTAGTTAGCATCATCTGTGGTCTGCAGCTGTGCCTGTCCCCAGAGGAGAAGACAGGCTGTCACGGCTCTGCCAGTACAGCAAGAGGTTGAACTGTGCTGAAGGGCTCACCAGCATGACTAGCAACTTTGCCTCTCCCATGAATAAATGAATGCATTACATTTCAAAAGTTTGAGCCTTGGAAGGAAAGAAACTGTAGGTTAAATGAATGGTACAGTCTTTCAGCAGCTACCAATTCTGCAATGACCTGACTGACGTAGGGTGAAGGGAGAGAGGTGCCAGAAGTAGCAGTAGCACATGGTCCAAGAAGGGTATCATATGTTTCACATCTTCCACCTTTTTTTTTTTTTTTTTGTAAGAATCTTTATAGCATTTACGTCTAAAACACAGCACCTTTTGACACAGATTAACATCCTATAGGTTGATTACTGTGTTCACAAGCAAATCAGATAAAAATTGAGCATCCCTTTCACTTGGAAAATAACTAATACTGAGCTTATCAAATCATCAAGTAAGTCTGTGGATAGATCTGCTCTAAATTATTTGTCTGTGGGGAAGCTTCAATTTGTACTCTTTGAAGTTTTCCATCCATGTTCCGAAAAGGCAAATACTAACTAAAATCCCAGACACTGTAGAGTTTATGATTCAAATTTTCTAAATATAACTATATATCAAATAAACACATGAAGTAGCTGCACCTACAACTTATCTAGCTCTCACTAGGTGTGTAAGAATAGGTATATGCAATTCTGCCTGTTCCTGGTCCTTGCAATCTATGTCACAACATGGATTTGATCAACTGATGCAAACAAATGCATCAAATGCATGGTGATTCTAAGCTTCAAAAAAAGCTGAGAATATCTAAAAATTCTCAATCCTGTAAGTGATACAAGATGTGATGGTATTCAGATTACAAAGTTGCTGTTCAAAAGAGTTGTTGCTAAAGAATTTTTGGTAGTGCTGTGCTTTAAAAATAGAAAGGCCACAATTCTTAACCTGCTATTTACCAACAATGAAGTGATTAGATATCTTAAAACAAAAAAAGAGTATATACCCTCTTCACAGTCAGATTTGGAAAACATATTCAACCTCTGCATTTCGCTCCTCTGTGGAAAGCAGAAGAGTTTGGGGACCAGCATGTTGCAGCTGTAATCCACCGTGTCAAAGAGCATCAATTTTGTTCCTAAGCAACCCTGCACAGTGCAGTAGTTGCTGTCCATAGCTGATAAGGATGCTCAGGGACTCGTTAACTGCCTGCAAGTGGGAGAGATGAAAGTTGCAGAAACTGAAAGTAAGGCCACTAACATAGTAATAAAATTCCTCTTTGGAGTTATAAAGATAGGTGGAGATGAACAGCAGCAACAGTGAAAAGTTGAAGGATCCCACTCACATTACATATGCCCTCACACAGAAAACTCTCTTGATTGATTTACTCAAGAAAGTGATGAGTTAGGATGCAGCAGGCACTTCCAGACTGAGCTATCACACAACATTACATTACGTCCTTTACAACCTCACAGTCTGACTCTCAGCCATTTACAAGGAATGCCTGGATGGCCAAACTTGCAAGTGATAACTTCAAAGACTGTTCCCTGTGTATCAGCCAAAATATTTTGAGAATCTGCCAGTACAATGGAAAAAAAAAAAAACCACGTTTCTGGAAACACGTTTGAAGAAAGTTAGGGTTTGGCTTCAAAATATTTTTTTCCAAAATAACAATTAACCAAACCATGGCAATGTATTATCAGAAAATTAGATCATTAAAAGTACCTTTATGAAGTTTCACAACTACTTTTTTTTTATCCAAGGTGATTTAAAACTGTAGTGGAATATACTTACTTTATTTTAATTTACCAAAGCACTCAGACTAATTAAATAAATTCCTAGAAGTTTATGTTGTCTCCTGTACCAGAAGTTTTATTTATGTAAGGAAACAGTCTTGAATCATCAGACAAATTTATTTATGTAGATACAGATTTTATACTTTTATTTTGTTTTAATGTTATATTATGTTATATTAAATCATATTTAGAAAAAAATATTCTGCAAGTGTTCCTAATATTGGGAGTTCTGCTCATATGTTAATTTTTGATATGAAGCTTCAGTGCAAGTGGTAGTTACTACAAAGCTGAGATAGACGCCATCTGCTTAGGAGTCAACTCACAAATCACAACGTCTCCTCAAAGAGAAAGAACTGTGATACAAGATGCTTACCTCAAGAAAATAACGTTTTATACAAAGAATCAGGAAAAATGAGGGAAACTATGTTAAAAAACACAAACTAAGGTAAAAATCTACCAGCAGAGCTGTAGACCATACTTCGAAAGCTCATATTATTGCAAAAAAGAAAAAGCAAATATAGGCAAAGTACTTCTCAAACCTCCCACTTATGTCTATAAATGCTATACATAAAAAATCAAATAGAGACAAAATAAAAGTATTTGCCAGCACTTGAGAGAAGGGTGTGATTTGCAGTGGTCAAAACTGAGACTTATGGTTTACCTTTTCTTACCACACATCAGCATCTTAACAAATTTACCGTATAAGCTAAATATGAGACCTATTGAAACCAATAAATCCTTGGGCTGGATGTTTCTCTGAAAAAATTGACTTTCCTACCTTGCTCTGTTTTGTAATTTTCTACTCATTTTCTAAAAACATTTTCATTAATTTAACAATACCTGCATGTCCTAACTCCCGTTTCTTGCACATCTTTTCATGCTGAACTGCTGGCTTGAAAAACACAGAGACAGAAAATTAGGATCAAAAAAATCTGATTTCCCGCAGATGCTTTACATTACTCTTTCAGTCTTATTACCTTTTTTTTTTTTCTCAAATTACTTATTCCTCTTTCCTAAGAATACACCTATACAGCACTCTACCTCCTGGTACAGTCTTATGTGTATATAGGGCATATCATATTTTAACAAGACCTTAAACACTGTAAGATCCATTTGACTCTGATAGGGGTAGGACATAGCCAGAGTCTCAGTACAGTACTCTGCTTATCCTAGCAGTTATTCTTGTGTCCATAGGACTATATTGTCTAAGGTGAATGGGTACTTAGTTTTGCAGCTTCCTTGCTTTCAGCTGTTCTCTGTGTTTCTAAGCACCTAAGCCTCTCTTGAAAATTCAAGCTGGGTGCTTATCTGCATTTCTAGATACCTAAATGCCTTTAAAAATCGTCCTTGCAATGTTTGGCTCCTATAAACTAACAAACTCAGGAGATCTCTGTGTCTGTAAAATTTGACTTCATTGTTAAGCCAACGAGGTCAAAAAAACAGTAACATGGATGAAACTGAAAAAAATGGGGATGAAGTGCAAAATACCACTTGTAAATACTTTAAATATGCAAAATTTTACTTTGTTCATATTAGAAACATTTTTATTTTGTTTTTAGACAAACTTTCATTTTCTATAACAGTGCAGGATCAGGCTCTAATTAAGTATATTTACAAAGTGGCCCTAAAGGCTTTCACCTTCAGGATGGAGACCTCCAGACAAGTAGGGAACAATACCGTGCAGTGGGATATAGGAAAGGAAACCGTTTTTTTTCTAAATACAAAAAACCCACTTTGCTTATATGAATAATATCTTTTTATCTTTAATATTTACACAGCAGTCTTTTAATATTTTGCTAGCTTTTGTAAATGCACTTAAATACTAGAATCTGAACTGATGGTAGTAGGGAATCCGTACTGATGACTGAGTACATTAAGATATGCCTTCTAATAATGCATAAAGTGTGTCTATGCTGGTGTGAAAAAAAAAAAGAGTGCAGTCTCATTTGAATAATAATAGCTGAATCTTGTTGGATTTTTTTTTAATGAAGCTAAAATATTCTGATATATTGGTGACTGATATATTGGTCACATGGTCTTCATATGTGCTCCTGTTTAAATCTGAGCCTTCATACACCAGATACCTGAGCAGTATCTTTCTAGAGAACACTTACACCTGTTGCAAATCAGGTGCTCTAGTCAGAAGCATTATTTTGTATTTCATCTGAATTCACATTTATTTAAGTTTATGCTGCGGAAAAAAATTCAAATTTCTTTGTGTACTTTGGTAAAAATGGATTTATTTTGTCAAAATGAAACCCACAACATTTTTACTTAACAGGGGTATTATAAAATATTACCAGAGGCACAGGAAGATCAAAATCATATGCTTCAGAAAAACATACTTAAGAAATGCTAGTAAAATTTAGACTACTAATTGTGATAAGCGTTGAAGTCCAAGCATTGTAACTGTTACTGTTCCGGGAAATGTAGCATAAAACTATCATTTCAAAGCACTGTCTATGAATTTAAAACCCTTTCCTCCACTGCATGAGCAATGCAGAAAAAAAAAAAAAAAAGATATTTTAAAGACTGTGTCTTGTAAAAAATCTGTGTTACCATCTATTGCCCAATAAATGATAGGTACAGAAATATATAGAATCTTTTCCATCACACTGTCAGCTCTGTTGTCAGGTAACTGATGAAATCTGATAAAACTGAATCTAAACTTTGTTTCGGTTTTTCTAATTTATATTCCCTCTTTTGAACAGTCTACCCACTTAACTCCTGCTGAACCAGATTTTTCTCTCATCTGCTTACCATGATGCAAATTTTAAACTGCTGTCAGTGGACTGTAGTGGCATAAAAATCAAATAATAGGAGTAGTACTTTAGACTTTTTTTCAAATATCTCACAGTTGACATCCTGAAGTGTTGCAAGATGTCATCAACTTATTTTGGACAATAATTATATTTCTGCAGTATTTACAAGTCCCCATGTTCAGAAATACAGTTTCAATTTCCAGATTTTTTTTCCACAGTAGTACTATTTCTAATACTGCATTCATAGATTTATATGGTTTTTATACTGCAAATTTTTCTTCTTAGACAGAGGTACAATGATGTGAGTCAAGTACAGATTGTCATCACTCAGTTTGAATTTCTTCAGTTTGATCACTTAAGGCTTTTACTAAAATCACAATATTCACTGAGGATTAGTTGAATGATAGGCCATAATTAATAGATCAGGCACCAGTCATAATTACTCTCTGAGCCGATTTGTTCTGCTGTACTAAGTCAGTATATTTCTTTGCTACATCCTGGCCCAGACCAATCTCATTGTTCTTATTCTTGACTCACAGTAACAGCAAGGAAACAAAATTCCATCTGTTTCCATGAAAGGAGAAAATAAATTAGATTTTGAGCAGAAAGATCTATTTGTTAAGCATCACCTTCATGCTCTTCAAAACTGAAGTAAGGAAATTCATGCTTAAGTAAAATGAGTGAAGAAAACTAACTCCAGTTCCTCTAAGAGATCTTCAGGAATTTTTTGAACAAGAAAACTCGTCCCAAATGTAACTAAGTAAGAATATAATGACTTCTGTTCTCTGTCAAGCCAACAACAGCCCAATACAGCTGGGTTTATTAGCGAACAAATAATTTTTTTCACTGCCATCAAAATGTCCCTTACTTTTCAGTATTTCAAATTCTCCCTGGAGCCCTTTATGTATACCTAGTAATGTGTTTTGAAGGTGATTACACTACCCTTTGTCCCTCCTCTGTTATATAGTATTCTAGCTATTCAGGCTAAGTGTCTCTACTGAAAAGAGAAAATAGATTGAGACATCAGACACATTTGTAAAATACAAAATTCACCACATTGTATACAAGAATACAAAAATAGAAAAATGCTGTTTGAAAAAGGGTTGAAAATATCAAACACAAAAAATGAATGAATGAGCCAAGACATAAGTGAGATACAAAAATAATATTCAAACTTTGCTAATCTTTTTCTTTGTAATATTCATTATAAGAGCAGTTGTAAGATTTTAATGAAATTGTTCATAAAACAGAGATTTCTAATTTTGTGCTCTCATGTTAGATTTTATTGAACTCAGTTATTTTAATACAAAATCTGGGAGATGGATGTTTTCAGACAAGCATGCAGAGACTATAAGAAACTAAAGGCACTCACAATTGCCAGAAAAGGAAAACAAGATAATGTGTGTGGCATTTGGGCAAAAAGTGATGCTGTAGAAATTTTATGATGCTCATAAGGAAAAAATCTATCAAACAAAGGTCAGAAAAAAACCCTGCTATGAGGAAAGTTCAGGTCAAATGAATGACAATGATGATGAATGAAAGATTTGATCTGGTGAAGGAAGCACAAGGAATCTAGAACAAAGAAGCAGAAAACATAAAGCCAGAACAATACAAATGTTAAATTTGTCTTGAATAAGGGAGGAAAGGTGCTATGCCATCAGACAAACCCCCAAACAGGAAAATTGTGGAAAGTGGTAACTTGAAAGAAAAAAAGAAGAAAACAAATAGTCAGAATACACTCATAGGGATGCAATAAGACTGGAAAAGGAGTGAAAATGGGAGACAATGGAATGCACAGGAAAATTAAATCTATCGCCCTATTCCCCTCAGCACTTGAGGCTTTGTGTTGTTACATCCAGTCACCTGCTTGATTATAAAGTCTTCAGGGAATTGGATGTATCTTAGATGGGATTCCTCATACACTATGGGCTATATTAACAAATAATGAAAAAGAATAGTTGGTTTATCTTTTCCGGAAGACACACCTCCAATTTATACAATCAAAACAAATAGATTAATAGTCTTGTGTTTGAGCTTCCCTTCATAAAACACTATGCACATCTACAAAAGTATTATATGACTTGATAAAGCTTTTCAATGTACAGCCTATAAATACAGAAGTTAAAAATAAGTCTGGCTTTAGAACTAGTCACATAAGATCACTGTGTTCTTTATTTAAAGTATAATATATTTATAAAACATTAACTACACTATAGTTCTGCCTGATTTGGGAACAAACATTACCTTTACACCATCAAAACCTTACCAGCTACTCCAGCTCATTTGCTGGCTACCAATAGGGCAGAAGGAAAGTTATTAGATTAGCATGTTTTGAGGTGACAGCAGAAAGTGACATAACTGTGTCATTATGAATATAGATGTTCAGAAGCCCCAATGTAATCTGCCAGTCCCAATTTAATAGACTTGAGCTTTTTCTCTGCCAGGTTTTACACTACCGTTTCTTGACTTTTATGCCCCTAACTTCCAAGTTTTTCAGAGTTATCTTGACTCTCCACAAACTGCTTTGTGATCTCTTTCAATTTTATTCTCTTGCCCCATCTTCTCCCTTGTCGCTACTTTATTTTTCCTTTTGTTACAATTAACACTGATAAAACACTAGTTTGAAATTTGAAATCAGTCAACTCAGTTTCTGGCAGAGTGCATGCTGTTATTCTAGAGTCATCTTTTTCTCGCTTATCTCTCTCTCTTCAGCCTTTATCTCTTTCTTGCTTGCTCTTTCTTTCCTTCCTTTAATTTATTTCATATAACATCTCTGTGTATAACTAGGTACTACTTGAGTTGAGCAGTCAAGAAGTTAATAGCTGGGATATCCTTGGAGGCTGAAATGTAGTAATATTTGAAGTCACTGGCACTCTGCAGAGGAAAATGTAATCTATGTTTTTTAAAGACACTTTAATTGCTCAGCAATCATGCAGAACTGAGAAATATAGCTCAGCTTCCAAGATAATAACTCCCCAAATTGCAAAGGTCGCTTACTCAATACCCTTGCTATCTAGCAAAATATGAGAATGACACCAAAACTCAAAACCTCAACTTTATGTTAATCTATTATTCAGTATTAGCTTTCACATATTTTTGTAACGTTTCACATAACCTGCTGTGTGCCACTGTCATTTAAAACATAAAGTCTACATTTGGCTTTGTCCCTAAAAAAA
>VXBJ01004658.1:460923-541648 GCA_013400055.1 Nycticryphes semicollaris | reverse complement strand
TACTGAAATAAGGAAGGGAGGTGGGGGATGAAATGCCTAGGAGTGAAGTGTGGCGATGCTCCTCACAACCCGCCCCGAGCCACTCCGGAGTTCTGGCTGCAATATCCAAATGGCTCTTTCTTACCAGCTTTGGGAAAGGCGAGAGCTGGGACGGGTATGGGAGCCTTTTCCTCCTCCTTTCCTTTCCTTTCCGCTCCCGTGCAAAGCCGCCCCCCTTTTTTCGTGTCGCTAGATGGCGTGTGGATGACGGGAAGTGAGCTCTCCGCCGGGGTGCTGCTGCGGGGCCGGGCGGACCCCCGCACCCCGCGCGCCGTACCGCGCACCGCTCCGCTCCGCCGCTGGGCTGCACCGGGGCGCCACCGCCGCCTCCAGCCGCCGACGAGCCGGTGGCACCGTTGCATCTCCAGGGGAAAACAGGGATGTAATTCCTCGAGCTCTACGTGCGGCTCTGATAGCTCCGATAAATACAAGGAACTGTCTGTATTTTTTAATTAAGATTCTGGAAACACTCGGTGTTCTCTTCACAGAGCTCACATCAAGACACCAGAAGGTATTCCTTCTAATTTAGGCTTGTTTCAGTTTCTTAGTAGGAGGCTTCCAAAGGAATCATTAAGTAAGTTCCTTTATACTTGAAGATCTTCTGACCAGACCTCCCAGTCCGATAACCTATTTTATGCATCTTCCAAAGAAACTCGAAGCAAAAATAAACCAAATATCTTTACTGAAGCTTGAGAGCTGTCTCTTTTCTGTATATTAATAACATGCTCAACTTCAATATATATTAGCCACTGGTTTAGTTCCCGTGAAAAAAAGATGAACACTATAGTACTATGGTGCCTAACCTGCTCCTAAGAGAAATACCTGAAAACATGGAAAGAAAAGGTTTAAAAATGTTTGTGTGCATTTCCTAGCTTCAGAAAACTTGTGATGATTGATCACGTGTGTCAAATCATATGAAATAAAATATCACATAAAATAAAGGATACTTTATGTAGTTTTCTTGAAGTTGTTTGGTGGTTTGTCGTGTTGTTATTTGGGGTTTTTTTCTAACTCAAATGCTTGGTACATTAAATCCTATAAACTAATCCATTAACATGAAATTAGTTAGTCAGCTGCAGGTATTGAGCTTTCAGTGATGTAGACATTCTTCTCCCATATGAAAGATGAGGAGTTTTGATTTGGTGTTACAAAAAACCCCAGTCCTGTAGCAATTAATAAAGCCCAATTTATGGTCCTGTCAGCTCAACGCCGAGACAATAACACAGGACTTCCTTTCCTGATAAATAATCAAAAGAGGTTTCATTCTCAGTTTTCAGCTATAAATTCCTTTTGTAATCAATAACTGCTCTTATTTTTTTTAACATTCCTACCTTTACAGAAAATGGTGACTGCTTTCAGTTGCTTTTTTTCTTTGCATTTTTTTTTCTAGTACAGAATTCTTCACTTGTAACAAAGAGTTCTCCCACCCTTACAGAGACAAGAATGGGTTCCATTAAAGAATCACTTGGATTCTTGTAATCTCAAAGTTGTTTCACAGATTTACACATCTAATCAGGAAACGGGAAAAAACCCAAACAAACCTAATACACTTAGACAGCTGGTGTTATAACATTGTGCCTGCTTTAAATCAGAGGTTTGGAACCAGTCCAGGTTCCAAGTCTTTTCTGACACCATTGACTATTTGGAAAAATTATCACCTCACCTTAAATTTTTCTGGACAGCCTGTGTATCAGAGACATTTTTCAGAAACAGTGTCTTGGAAGGAAAAGACAGAGTATACTCTATTAGTGTCTTATTCTAACAGGAAGTCCATTAATACACTACTGAGAAGTGATAGCTAGGAGCTCAAACTTTCACATCTTGTGCCTTGAGTTTATTGTCTTGAAATTGGCAGTGTTTCTTACATTTCAGTACGTTTCAGAAAAGCTAAATTCTGGTACCTAAAGTGTACCTAACTAATCAGCTCTTCTGATGTCAAAATCCTGCCTGTGACATCAGAATTAGGTACCAGGAGACTGGTGTGATGTGACAGGGAGGATTATGACTTCAAGTAGGAGTTAAGTGGCAGGGACTCCAATGAAACAAAAATCATATTTTCAAGTGAAAAATATAAATCTTAGTAATTGTAGGAAAATAATTTTGAATTAATGTTTTGACTTGCATAGTATCTTCAAAGAATAGTTGTTTCATCTATATAATGAGTCCCAATTTCAACCCATTTAGCTGTAGGCATCTGCGCTACCTAATTACGAGCCTGCTCACTCTGACTTCCTAGAGTTGACAGAGAGAGAGCTCCAGAGAGCAATCCATCCTACATACAATTTCAGTGTATGTGGCCAGGTACCCGCTGACTATAAAAGGCAAGCTAGGATGATTGTGGTCCTTAAGTCAGGAGTCTTAGATACTTTAAATTAGGACGGATGATCCTGAGACTGAGAGCCTGAGCAAGTCTGCTAAGTCAATGGGAAAACTACCCTGGACTTACATGTCTTTAACATCAAATCCTTAGAAAGAGAAACTAAGGGTGAATTAATGTAAAAAACCTAATTGTCCATCAGAGTTCATACTCCTGGTTGTACTAAAGCCCTCTGGGGAGTCTTCTTTGACAAGGGTGCCTCTTGCCAGACTAACTCTATGTCCCTGTTGCCACATTTCTAATCACATGCAGAATCTTCAGTATCGTCAGATACTCACCCTTCACTACACAAGCCCTTAAAAACAGAGAAAACACACAAATGTTTGAATGCTGTTAGAATGTATAGTATGGATTAGAAACACTGTCTCCTCATCCTGAAGTGTAAGGTGCCAGTAAAGTACTTTGTTCTGGCAAATCTCTGCATCGGTACATGACAACATGTCACTTTGACTAGTTGTCTGAGTATGTAGAATTTGGTACTTGTATTTGTCCTGGTTTTGTGTGCTGATTTTCTAACATCATTTGCTTGAGCCGTTGGGTAAAATGTATATCAGACATGATTGAATATATTTTATCTAATCTGATTTTTGAAGACCAGTGCACATAAAGACCGTATTGCAGCAGGCAGACAGTATCTGAAGAATTAACAGTCAATTCAGCCATGACCATTCCTTCATATGCTTCTTCTCGATTCAGAAGAAAGATTGCCTAAACTGAAGGACTGAAGAGGGTCAAAACCTAACTAAAATTTGGAAGTCCAGGTCATTTTACTTAGGGTGCTGAATCCTACTTTGCACATTCAACTTGAAATTATTATGCGAGTTCTTCAGCCTTACAACAGTGAACAGAGTAAATCAGATAAGAATCTCAGTCTCAGCAGGAAAGAAACTTGCCCAGAAATGTTTATCCAGGAGAGCTGCAAGATCTGCTAAACAAGAACAGATTCACAGCAAGTAACACTAAAAGGGACCTGGGCAGTCTGTGGTCCAGCGTAACCGTAGATGAGACAGATTCTTCTAGGGTGGTTATGAAGACTTGGAGGACGTGATAAATTTGCATAAGCATGGAAAATGTGAGCTTTTCCATTTTCAAATCAGGTTACTTTTCATCTTTAAAAAACGTCCACAGACAAGGGCCAAGGCAAAAATTAAATTATTTTACATTTAAGTAGCTTCCAGATTCAAAGAATATGAGGGGTGTCACAGGATAAATCTTCTCTCCTTTCTCTTAACATTTTAAGCTCCTTACTCCAGGCCACCCATAGCCCTACCATTCTTGCTTATCTACTTATACCTGGCAAAAATAATTTGATCAGTGAAATTATGAAATCTTTGCTCAGTGGTATTATGAAATCCCTATTCCACTGGGATGATACCTGACAGAATAGTTGCCTAATGATGGTTGAATAAAGCAAGAAAATGTCACTGTCCTTTATATTTGCTTCTGTTTTAATTAAGATGAGAAATATTGCTAAAAATTTGTGAAATTGTGGTAAATTTGTGGAAAAAGTGGATAAGCAAAGCAAACTTGGTAAAACATGCTTTTTTGGGCATTCTCATTTTGATTTTTCGTACCGTAATCTTTACAATGTTTTGATAGTTATATAAAAATGAAAATGGTATGCTCTTTAGATATTTTAAGTTTCTTTATGTGTAGTTTTGCTAGCAGACGTTTCTTTGTGTTCTGCACCTTAGAAAATGTTTGCTTCATAGACAACACAGTGTATGCTGAGTTATCAGCCAAAACAAAATAAAACATATAGTGATTTTTTTTACTTCAGTTTTTGACTTTGTTTTTGTTTTTTTTCGTTTGTTTTGGTTGTTTTGTTGTTGTTTTCATTGTTACTCTATAATATACTCGCAGCATGGCAATCTTCCAAACTGTATCTAAGTTTTAGCATTTTATATATATTCCTTTTTCATTGTATTCCAGGAAGTGTAGGGTTTGGACGTCAGCCACCTTCCTCTGTTCCTGCAAAAGCCTCACAACAACGATCAATGGCTCCTTGCCTAATTAGTCCCATTTCTCTTATACTGTGAATCCTTTCTAAACTTCTTTGTTACTAGATTGGCTCTGCTATTCAGTACCTTGTGGGGAGGGTACTCAAAGAAGGGTAATACAGCTCCGACTGAGAGTGACTGGAATTGTGTCCTACACATTTTTAATAACTGGTTTCTATTCCAGCAAAACTTCCACCATTTTGAGTCTTGGTGGCTTTAGAGGAATCCTATATGAAAGACATGAATACGTGCAAAAATATAGTTAGTAGAAACAATGTGTCATTCACTGGTACACATGAATATAAAACATTTTTCAGAAGTTAGTAGATTGAATAAAGTTATTATCTTGCATTACAAATTACTTTCTTAGTCCAGCCAGCTCTTAGCAAAGGAAGAAGCCAAAATTCAGGCAGACAGGTATGGAGTTGCTTGTAGGGGCACTTTTTATGTCAGTAATTGCTAAAAGCCCCTGTACCATGGTTCAGAGCAGGAAATAGAAAAGAACATTCTTTCACGTTAATGATTGCATAAACAGCAGTGAGAAAGCAGTTCTTTATAGCAAGCTCCTTCTCCAGCTTAGGGAGGAAATAAAATTTTTGTGGCATTCCTGGTAGCATTACTGTGGTGAATGTTTAGTCCAAGCTTCCAATAGGAAGAAAGGATGAAGTAAAATATCTTGTAGTCTGTCTACAAAAGTGAAACAATCCCCATGATTATTTGCATGAAATTAATTTTAAAAAATCATAGAGTGGTTTGGGTTGGAGGAGACCTTAAAGATCATCGAGTTCCAACCCCTGCCATGGGCAGGGACACTTCCTACTAGACCAGGTTGCTCAAAGCACCATCCAGCCTGGCCTTAAACACCTCTAAAGCAAGCTGAAAAATTAAAAATCAGAAAATCTAGCATTTTTTTTTTCATAACATCTAAAATGCTTTATTCCCCTGGAACATAAATGAGGGTAGAAGAGAAGAAAGTTAACAAGTCCAGAGAAATATGTGAATTAGTCTTGATGTTGTGGTATTAGTGGATGTCATCTGGACCTAGCAGTCATAAAATCAAGAAGTTACAATTGAAAACTGTCCTAAATTTACCAGTCATTATGTTCTACAGGCTTCCTGAAGAAACATTGCACAGAGATACATTAGACTTACACATTATTTAGCTTCATCAAAAAGTTAAATATTTTATTGCTTGATAAACAATATTGCACCTCAAGGGCAGTTTTCAGCACAGCTTATTCAGTTATAAGTTATGCTGCTAAGACAATCTGACAGCTTGCACAAAATTATTGCTGTCCAAGTTAAAAGAAGTATGTGTCAGTGAAATCAGACTTGCTTCATAAGGAGGCTGTGCCCTTTTTTACCACTTAAAAATGTTATTTTGCTGTAGTATTATCGTTCCTAAATCAAATGGCTAGAAAATCTCTCATCTGAATTACAACCTCTTTAACTCAAGATAATAAGGAACAGAATCATCACAATGCCAGGTCTTTAGTTTCCTTCCAGTTGTGTGTATAGCATTGCTTAGTCACTTGAAGGAACTGCTATATGATATAACATAAACCAGCTCAAGACTACAGCAATTACAGTCTAGATATTTGAAATACACCATATGAATTAAAAAAAAAAATAATCTGTTCAATCTAATACATGTTAAAGCAGTAGGAAGCAGAAGGGTGAAACACCAGGCAGTAAGTGCATTTCTGTAAATACAGCTCTGATAGAAGAAACCACTTGAAACCATTTGTGTAGCACAAGGTCCCAGAATCTGTTAAGGTCCCAGAATCTGTTATGGCTCAAAGTCCATTTGTGGCTTCTGCTCTGCTCTCATCAGCCTCAGCAAACTGGCCAAAAAATTCACAATGAGTTTGGTTATCTAGTTTTATGTGTTATACTGAATGGAAATGTTGTCTAGATGGGACATCAGGCCCTCAAAACCCCATACCGTACACTTCTAATTCATCCCCCAGTTATAGCAATTAGAACAGAAGATAATATAACATGGAAAGCTTTTTAAAAAATGAGTAGTACTGTGTGCAGCATAACTAGTGATGTCTGGTTTCCCTTCTGTCTCTGATGTCTAAGAAAGGATGATCTCATTAGCCTCTTGCACAAAGAAAAATAATAGGGTGTCTCTTCTCCATCCACTTGCTTGTTCTTCTAAAATTATAAAAATTGCCTATCTTTAGGCTCTTTTTACCCCTCTAAAATGATGTTCAAGAATTACTGTGAGTTTGACAGACAGTCTGACATGGGAAATGATTGCATTCACTCAATTACTTGGAAATTTACTCAATTACCTAGAAAACCGGGCCACAGATTGCTATCTCTCCTTATATTAATATGTTAATTCTGAGAATTTCTAGCCATCTGACTGTGGAAAAGAGAGATCCATGTATGCTCTTTACTCCAGTCTCTTTACTGTGGACTTCCACATTTCTCCTCCTGTAGGTGAAACTCTGCTTACATCAGGCAGTTACAAGGAATAGCACAAAGGTTGCCTGGTTGCCATGACCCTGAACTACAACAAAGAATTCCAATTGAGAAGTAGGAATCGTTCTGCAGCTTTTCCACAGCTGCTGACGTGAACGATTGCAGCTACCAGCCAGAGTTGTGTGTCAACCAGCAGCTGTTCTGGAACAACAGCTCTTTAGTGGCATATCCCCTGCTTAGACCTGAGTCTACCCGAGACCCAGCTCAAACATGTACTAGTTTACGGGGATCTCAAGTAAAAGTTCTGTAATAGACTTGTTCTTATTTACAGCCCAAGTAGATATCAAAGTGGGTCATAATTATTAAATTTAAGTCCTTGTTTGTCATTCCCATTAACTTTAGCACCATCAGGATAAGGTGTTTTTCCTTATGTGGGTAAAATTACAGCTCAGAATGCCACTGTCTATGGTTAAATGGTTTTTCTTAGTCAGCATCAAGATGTATTGATCTGTGGTGCCCTGTATAAATTATAAATGTTAATTTTTCAATCATTAAATTAGTATAATACCTGACAAGATAATTTTCTTAACTAGTACATATGTACAGTACTTTAACAAATTCTAAGTAATATTTTAACTTTTTAACATTTAAAATACAATAAAACTAACCCAAAATTATACTTACCAAAAAAACTTAGTAAAAAATTAAACAACTTAATTATAGCATGTTTCCCAGAATTAATATGCCATATACGAAACACTTCTCAACGATCAGACTCCATATTCTGCATGCAATATTAAGCAGAAAAATTCAGCAAGGAGTAATTTTACTGTTGCAAGCCACATTCACTCCAGTTTACACTGTTGCACTCCTGATTAAAGCCACGGAGGCAAACAGATTTAGTAGGATTTAAACTTGTGTAACTGTGAGAAGAATTTTAATACCTGCACTTTTGTGGTGTATCACAAAAAGTGGTTATTTCAAAGGTAGAGCTAATGGTTAATGTCATTCATATCACTGAGGAAATCTTTCTACTCTGAAAGAAGAACTTTTTCCTATTATATATATTCTTCTGTTCTTCCTTCTTTGACTGAGAGAAACAAAGGGCAATAAAGAATTAATGGGCTTTTTGTTTGTTTGGTGTTTTTTTGGGTTTTTTTTGTTTTTTGTTTGTTTTTTAAATGGCAATGTCAGATTATCAGTGTGCCTGTTTTTTCCCCTGAATTCATCATCTGCTACTATGTTTTATTACATATGGAAAGCTCAAATATAGTATCTGGTTAAATGCATTCAATCTTTCAGGAAATTACAAAATCTAGGGTTATGTTTGTATAATAGATACTTTGCAATTTGGTTTGGTGGAATGTAAATATCATGACTAAGTAAAATAGCAATGACATAAAGAAAAAGTTGTATGTTCATACACTCTTATAGAAAAGTAAGACATGTACATGTTTGTATCATTTGAAGCTTGATCTAAAAAAGTTTTCAGTAGATAAGTACATTTTTTCATGGTAAAACTGCAAAGACAGATAGATTACTGCTACTGCTTACAGTTTGCTTTGGTTTGTTTTGTTTTGTATTGGATATGTGCTTTGCAAGCTGGTAGATTGTCAAATAAAAGAATTTATGCTTGGTAGTAGAACTTCAAATAATTGGGTTTATTTACTTTTTTTCTCCAGTTCACTGTCTGAATAGAAATGTTAAGAAAAACCAAAACACTGTTGTATGTTGGACCAGAGCAAAAATTCATTGATTGTGCCACTGAAAGAATGAAAACCAATTAACTTATACATAAATTCTTTTTAGCAACATTTCATTTGGGGTTTTTACATGATTTTTTACTTTCCCTAATTTTGGCATTTAACAAAGCAAAAAGTCCTTTCAAAAGAATAAAAAAGAAATATCTTACTTAGAAAGTGTCAAAACCCAGACTTTCATATTTCCTCTCTCAGACAAAACTATTGAAAGTTATTTCAACCCACAGGCTTTTTACTCAGAGAATGGGCTGTTTGTGGGGAAAAAGGTGATAAAACACAGATTTACTATTTGCTGTAGACTTTTCAAAACTCATTAATTACTCTAGTCTGTGATACAGGTTTCTCTGGTAAAGTGCACATTTCAATTTATGTCCTCTATTTGGGTTTGTGTTGTAGTGACAACTAATATAAAATTTGCTGTCCCTGTAAGTGCCATGAGATTCAAGAGGACTTTGTGTGGGCACAAGGATGTTCAGTTTAGAATTCTTACTGAAGGACCAAGGCCTGAATTTAAAATTCATGATTCCTTGTCTCCCAGTTAACAGGTAATGAACAAGAGGAAATGGCCTCAAGTTGAGCCGGGGAGGTTTAGATTGGATATTAGGAAAAATTTCTTCACTGAAAGGGTTGTAAACTGTTGGAGCAGAGAAGTGGTGGAGTCACCATCCCTGAAGGTATTTAAAAGACATGCAGATGTAGCACTTAGGGATAGAGTTTAGTGATAACAGCAGTGCTAGGTTAACAGTTGGACTTGATGGTCTCAAAGGTCTCTTCCAGCCACAATGTTTCTGATTCTTTGTCAGGATCCATCTATAAACCATAATGTGTCTACCATAAGTGTTGTTTTATGAAAGGAACCTGCAGGGTATAGTAGCCACCTGGAAAATACATAGTTATTTGAAGCAAAATGTACATTTTTACCTTGCATCTTTATGGTATGCTGATCAGTTAAGTGTACAGCTGGAAAAGTTAATTTTTTTTTAGACTTTAATCCTCCCAGTAATTGCATCCCTGATTAATGTTACACTGTTGAATAAGTATTTTGACCCTGAAGAGCCATCCAGAACATCTACAATAGTTTCAGAATGGTTATGTGAAAACTTACTTGTCTTGTACACTGTTTACCTCTATTTTTGTACTTGCTGGGTATTTCATGTTTTACAGTACAACTAATATATGTAATAAGCTAATAAGGGTTCTGATTATACTTCTGTAACTCTTACTCCTTGACATAAAATCTTTCTCCTACTGTGTAAGTAAGATTAATTTGTAATCTTATGTGCTTAGTTACATCTCCCACAGTGATCAAAGTAGGCTAAATATGTAGACCCTTGAATACAATTTTGACCTGAATTATAAAAATTAAACACTCTTGTCCATATGCTATTTCCTCCCATTTATAATATGCCTGTGTCTAACAGAAAAGATTGAAAGATGGCCTTATTTATTGTTCAGGAAAACACATATGACAAATAAACCCATAACCCAACAGATTCACTAATATCAGCTATAAAGAGCAGTTTTTAGTACTTGTGGCAATAGGAAATCCTAATTACATTTAGTACTATGTATTGTGCATGAACTACTGAATTATTGTCCAATGAATCTTTAGGAATTTGACATGTACAAATATTAATAATTCCATGAGGTAAGTAAGCAAAAGGTAATGCTTGGGATAACACATGCTTATTTGATAGCATTGCAAGGTTATCATGAAAACTGTTAGGAACATGAAGTGTTAGTAAAGAATCAATCAGCCCCAGGAAGGAACCTGGAGAGAGTTGCAGAGGCTCATCCATTGCAAGGTGGGATGCATCTCACCTAAGCTTAACCATCTAAAAACTAAGAATTTACTCTAAGATAGTATTCTAAGCTTCTTTCATTATCAATAAAGGGAAGCAATTGCATCTCATCTTTACTTAAAGTATCTTCCAGTATTTTCATCTCTTCTCTTACTATTTGTAATACTTGTGCATAAAAGAATAACAGGAAAACAGATTCTAGGAGGTTTTTATGAGCTATCTGCATAGCTTTTTGGCATCAAAGGTCATTGTCTATGAGCAAAGAGACATCCTTAAAATACTCCTTACTCTGTAAGACATACAAAAGGTCGTGAACTGAAAAGTGAAACATGACCTCACAACTGAAATAATCTATTGATGTGTCACAAAGCTGTTTATATCACGTGTCCTAAGTCAACATCACTTCCATGGCATGTAATTGCTGTTAGATAGTCGTATGCTATTGCATGAACATTCTGTGCTTTAAATACAGCTTAGAAAAGGGAAACTACAATTGACTTTGATAGGATTAAATTATGCATCTAATCTTTTTTGTTCCAGATGTCAATACATAAAAGTCATATCAGAGACTCGAATGCAGAACCTCATACATAATTTTAATCCCTCATCCTGTGCTGTAGGTTACAGATCTGGAAATTATAGCACATAAAAGCTTCTAAAAGTGGATTCCCTTCTCATTGCTTTTAAATCCAGTACTGCTAGTATAAACATTTTACTGAGTTATTTTGGAACACCCTGTGTGAGAACTAAATGGATTTCAAATTGTTTATACAAAATGACGGAGGGAGTTCAGCATTTCATGGCAGGTGAAAAGCATGTCACACGTACTGACTTTCCATCTGTGGCTGCATACCTAGGCAGTGCCAAACTGAAAACCAGGCAATGTGCAACAGCTGAGAAGACAAAGTGTGATGGGCATTTAATTTCACCAAGAGAATTGTCACATGCCACAAAACACATAAACTCCTACGGCAAAATAACTATTTTGTGTGAGTGGGTATATAAATATATATATATATATACACATACATATAAATGATATATATATATACACATATATATTGCTTATCTGGATGTATTGCATTTCTTCATTATATAGCCAATCTTGTATGACTGTAACAGCTGTACAATTTAGTTATATGGTACTATGGTACCACGCATGTTTTGCAGGTGCCAAATGACAGAAATCTATATAAAGTCTGCTAATTTTCAGTGCACAGCAATCCCTCATTGCATGGAGNTAATTGCATCCCTGATTAATGTTACACTGTTGAATAAGTATTTTGACCCTGAAGAGCCATCCAGAACATCTACAATAGTTTCAGAATGGTTATGTGAAAACTTACTTGTCTTGTACACTGTTTACCTCTATTTTTGTACTTGCTGGGTATTTCATGTTTTACAGTACAACTAATATATGTAATAAGCTAATAAGGGTTCTGATTATACTTCTGTAACTCTTACTCCTTGACATAAAATCTTTCTCCTACTGTGTAAGTAAGATTAATTTGTAATCTTATGTGCTTAGTTACATCTCCCACAGTGATCAAAGTAGGCTAAATATGTAGACCCTTGAATACAATTTTGACCTGAATTATAAAAATTAAACACTCTTGTCCATATGCTATTTCCTCCCATTTATAATATGCCTGTGTCTAACAGAAAAGATTGAAAGATGGCCTTATTTATTGTTCAGGAAAACACATATGACAAATAAACCCATAACCCAACAGATTCACTAATATCAGCTATAAAGAGCAGTTTTTAGTACTTGTGGCAATAGGAAATCCTAATTACATTTAGTACTATGTATTGTGCATGAACTACTGAATTATTGTCCAATGAATCTTTAGGAATTTGACATGTACAAATATTAATAATTCCATGAGGTAAGTAAGCAAAAGGTAATGCTTGGGATAACACATGCTTATTTGATAGCATTGCAAGGTTATCATGAAAACTGTTAGGAACATGAAGTGTTAGTAAAGAATCAATCAGCCCCAGGAAGGAACCTGGAGAGAGTTGCAGAGGCTCATCCATTGCAAGGTGGGATGCATCTCACCTAAGCTTAACCATCTAAAAACTAAGAATTTACTCTAAGATAGTATTCTAAGCTTCTTTCATTATCAATAAAGGGAAGCAATTGCATCTCATCTTTACTTAAAGTATCTTCCAGTATTTTCATCTCTTCTCTTACTATTTGTAATACTTGTGCATAAAAGAATAACAGGAAAACAGATTCTAGGAGGTTTTTATGAGCTATCTGCATAGCTTTTTGGCATCAAAGGTCATTGTCTATGAGCAAAGAGACATCCTTAAAATACTCCTTACTCTGTAAGACATACAAAAGGTCGTGAACTGAAAAGTGAAACATGACCTCACAACTGAAATAATCTATTGATGTGTCACAAAGCTGTTTATATCACGTGTCCTAAGTCAACATCACTTCCATGGCATGTAATTGCTGTTAGATAGTCGTATGCTATTGCATGAACATTCTGTGCTTTAAATACAGCTTAGAAAAGGGAAACTACAATTGACTTTGATAGGATTAAATTATGCATCTAATCTTTTTTGTTCCAGATGTCAATACATAAAAGTCATATCAGAGACTCGAATGCAGAACCTCATACATAATTTTAATCCCTCATCCTGTGCTGTAGGTTACAGATCTGGAAATTATAGCACATAAAAGCTTCTAAAAGTGGATTCCCTTCTCATTGCTTTTAAATCCAGTACTGCTAGTATAAACATTTTACTGAGTTATTTTGGAACACCCTGTGTGAGAACTAAATGGATTTCAAATTGTTTATACAAAATGACGGAGGGAGTTCAGCATTTCATGGCAGGTGAAAAGCATGTCACACGTACTGACTTTCCATCTGTGGCTGCATACCTAGGCAGTGCCAAACTGAAAACCAGGCAATGTGCAACAGCTGAGAAGACAAAGTGTGATGGGCATTTAATTTCACCAAGAGAATTGTCACATGCCACAAAACACATAAACTCCTACGGCAAAATAACTATTTTGTGTGAGTGGNACCCCAAAAAAACCCAACCAAAAAGGAGCATATTGAAATCTATGTATCTATTTGTTTTTTAACCGGTCTCTCAATAAGAAATAATATAAAGACTGTGCTTTTGAAGAGCCTGAAATGCTTTATGCTTTGCTGCTGCAAATTTAGTCAGCAAAAGCAGCTCAACTCATCTAAAACTCATTTCCGAGTTGTGCTGACATTAATGAAACCAACAATGATGCTGGTGCAAAAACAATGACAGAAAGAAGAAAGTTTCTTACTTTAAGCTTCACTGAAAATAAAAGACAAAACAGAACATTTGTCAAATAGGAACAACTTGTGATTAGTAGAATTTAAAAAGTAATCAAAATTTCAGATAATAATACTTCAAGTGTTAGTGGATCACAGGTAGGCTAAAGTTATGGCAATGAGAGATCAAAAACAAATTTCTAATTTATTACAGCAAGCAATAAAAAATATTCTAAAGGTGACATAGTTCATGTCCTTCCAGAATTTCGGCCAAAATCTGTGCAACATGTCTGTGATTTATTTTATGCTCAGATTTCAGATCCTATGGCTGTACAGCAATTTGCCACATTCATAATAGAATAACAACTGTGAAGCAGCTAAGAGGCTTCTCAGTGGTCCCTGATGTATTCACCTGGCAGATGCTTGCAGTAGATCCTGATAAGGTAGCCTTTTGCCCCATTGGGATCACTTTTGTGTGTTTTCAGACAGGCAGTCCACACAGAATTAGTGGTTCGTTTCTCTGGTGAAGGCTGCTGCTGGTGATGTGAAGACTCCTTCACCAGCTGAAGGACCTGGAAAGGGAAAAAAGGCAGAAAGCACTCCAGTTTTCAAGATTAATGCTTGTTTCTTTACTTTGTACCCAACACTTGTAGAAAATATGCTGGAAATCTTGTCAGTAACGTTCCTGACCAGATCAGTTTTTCATGGATAATTGGGAGTGAATAGAAAAGGAGTCTTGAGGAGGAAAAGGAGAGCAAAATGGACTTCAAGGCAAATAAGCCCATAAGGGAGAATGGGGAAGGAGAGAGATGGTAAAAGTTCCCTGGTGGGGTAGGTAAATGCCCAGATACAAGTATAAAGAAAGATAGACCATTCAGAAGTCCAGCTTAATGAGGTCACCTAGAATCTCTTTTGTTGTAAAGTATATCTGACAGCTTTCAGAAGAAAAAAAGAAGGAATTGTGTGGAAGCTTTTTTGTTATCACGGAATTTATAAAGCCTACTGTTCTTGCTTTGGTGATGTAAAATTTATGTCATAGCTTTTCCCAAACCCAATCTGCCTTACTTGGATTAAAAACACGCCCCTCTGATTCTGCATTTATGGCAATATAACTAGTGGGAAAATGTATCTCCCCCTTCTCATCTTAATCTCTGCAGGCCTTGAGTAAATGCAGTTGTGTTCTCATTTTCATTTTTTTTTATATATTGGGAGGAAACAATGCTATGCACCCACTTTGTGAAAAGCTGTCATGTAATATTATGTGAAAGATGCTTATCTTCTGACAATCCGAATGAAGTCATTGAAAAAGGGCTATCTTCATGAAATAAAAATGCTCACCTAGTTTATCTAATTGGGTATGCAAACTCCATTTTATCAGTAACAAGAATTGTCATCTAATGGTGTTCACACTAGTTACCCTAAGGAGGAAATGGCAATCAGAGACATTGTTCATTCTATTTGGGCTTCTGAGTTGTCATGCAAATCAGTATGCAGATATAGTCAGAGGATGAAACAAATAACCTCAGTGATGAAATGAAACATGAAACTCTCATTTGAACCTTTTGGTGTTGCTTCATTGCCTAAACAACAGTATGCATATTATTACCATAAACATTTGACATTGTCTTAGTTTTGTAATGCTCTGGTAGGGAGTTGGCTGTGACCTTACTATGTCTTTAAAAGACTTGAGCAATAGTTTCGTGTTCACTGCAGCCATTCATTCCATAGCTATGTCTCTCGAAATAATTTCCAAACATATTGTTTAGAATGGGGCAGTTAATATAGGTCTTTGAAGGAAATTCTATTTTTGCTTCAGTTGGTGTACACTTTTATACACAGTGTACCTACACATGCGCATATATATATAATTTATATATGTAGACATATGATTTAAATACACATTTACATTTGTATATGTGGAAGAGTTTCAGAAAAGTGAAGTTTTTATGTTTCTCTTCTTCCCATTTCTTTTTTCAGGACGAGTTGCAGCCCTTAAAAAACCCTAAACTAAATTTTCAGCTTTTGGTGCACAAAGAAAGCAATACTTATAAGCTCCCTTTTTGTAGATGA
Organism: Nycticryphes semicollaris; assembly: GCA_013400055.1. Classification (NCBI taxonomy): domain Eukaryota; kingdom Metazoa; phylum Chordata; class Aves; order Charadriiformes; family Rostratulidae; genus Nycticryphes; species Nycticryphes semicollaris. Next base: position 525,901 of record VXBJ01004658.1, on the reverse strand, counting down.
GTATAGCTAAGCAGATAATGAGGGGTGAAATCTGCAAATATTTATTTAAATGAAACATTGAATTTTCCATGGCAATATTCTAACCCGTTTTGTGCTCACTTTGCAAGAATATTCTAGGAAATTAATTTACTGAGAGGCTGCTTAAAATATGTATTGTTACTGAATAGTGGATGATACCAGTGAAAGTCATACTTTGAGTTCTAATATGCAATTATTGAAAATGAACAATAAGCTATTAGTTCTAAGCTCTGCTCTGCCCTGCAGAGAACAAAAAAGAAAAAAAAAAGAAAGTGACTGCTGCTTATATGCTAGCTGCAATACTTAACCTGTAATCTCTTGCTCTTCTTTTCCAGTTATAGTCACACATCATTATCATCAAATACATTGTTCCTACAAATGCGTTATGTATTTGTAACAGTGCATAGTCAAAATGGTCTTATAATACGACCAAAAATGGGCAAAAAAAAAAAGTAGAATGGGAAATTTATGAAGAGTTTTGGGGCAAGACATGTGTTCACGTAGATGTTAAAGTGTATCAAACAAAAGACTTACATCTATTTGTTACTACAGATAAATAATAAAAGATCATAATCAAATTAATTTTCACTGTCTTCTGTTATTCCATACAGGTAGTGAAATACTTAATACACTATTACCAAGTATATTTGCAGACAGAATTTAGCTAATGTTAATGAATAAGTGAATAGTATTACTACATTATGAATCTTTAAACTAATTTCAGCCTCCTATTCTGAGCTGTACCGTGTAGTGTGTATGGGACTCACCCTGCTGGTGCTGGCCTTGCAAAAACACCCAGACCCAGGCCTGTGGAGGTGCTCTGTAGCCCACATGTCAGCCTGGCTGGGTCACAAATGAGCAGATACAGGTGGCTGTACACCAAGGGGTTGGCCATCATGTGAACAAAGGACTCCAGCAAGGAGGCAGGCTACGTAGGTGCAAGATGTATTATGGCCTCTCACTCACCTTGAGTGACCCAGGATGCCATAGCCTCTCACAGCTGAAAGGAAGATGCTTTTTCACAACTGTTCAAAAAGGAAGAAAGGAAGCTATATTCAGCAAATAAATTATTAACTCTGAATTATTCCCTCAGCTCTATGGCACAGTCATTGCTGCCCCAGTTTTGTCTCTTGCATATGAAGCATAAAATATCATTCCTGTCCACAAAGCATTTTCTGATAGAAACTGGTGAGATGGTTGAAGCCAGAATTGGGCCTTATAAAGTAGCATCTGTCGGCAAAGAATATATAATTTTGCAATTTAGTTTTCTCAAGGTCTTGTTCTATTCCTCTTGAACTAAAAGGGCATGGAAGAATAGTCCTGCAGTTTCTCTGACATGGAAGGATCTATTTAGATGGACACATAAACAGCAAAACATTCACACTCGGTACAGTGGTCTCAACATAAACTTTTACTCCTTTTAGCTGCTTTCATACAGTAGTTTGATAGGATTCTGCAGTGTGACTTTTCACAGAGGTCAAAGGCCTGAACAGAAACCCGTAAGACACCTACGTCAGCCAATGCAGAGGTTTTACTGGCTAATACACTGTATTGCTGAGCCGTACTTACATAAGTGAGTATTTCTATGAAATTAAGGGTAGTTTTACAAAATAACCCAGATGTTTTCAGGATGAATTAAACATCATACTGGCTTGACTCATATCACTTGCCCCAGCTCATTCTTAGTAGAAATTTGTCAGGGCAAAAAGTACTTTGCTTTTTTATTATATATCTGCCCAACAATAGAGCTCGTTATCTCTGGCTTGCAAATACAGAGAATGAGATAAGAAAGGAACATGATTTTCTGAAAATAGGACAGTAAAGCAGGGTCAGAAGTTAGATTTGACTCCATATCTTCTGAGTCACAAATCAGTTTCCCTCTGCTAGACAGTATGTATTTTAAAAAGTAAAACAGGTCTTTTTCTGAGTTAACATTGCCAGATCACAGAATCACAGAATATCAGGGATTGGAAGGGACCTTGAAAGATCGTCTAGTCCAATCCCCCTGCCAGAGCAGGAACACCTAGATCAGGTCACACAGGAACACGTCCAAACAGGTTTTGAATGTCCCCAGAGAAGGAGACTCCACCACCTCTCTGGGCAGCCCCTTCCAGCGTTCTGTTACCCTCACTGTGAAGAAATTTTTTTTCTCATTTAAGTGGACCCTCCTATGTTCCAGATGCACCCATTGCCCTTTGTCCTATCATTGCCTGTCACTGAGAAGAGTCGGGCTCCATCCTCCTGACACTCACCCTTTACATATTTATAAACATTCATGAGGTCACCCCTCAGTCTCCTCTTCTCCAAGCTAAAGAGACCCAGCTCCCTCAGTCTTTCCTCATATGGGAGATACTCCACTCGCTTAATCATCTTTGTAGCCCTGCCCTGGACTCTTTCCAGCAGTTCCCTGTCCTTCTTGAACTGAGGGGCCCAGAACTGGACACAATATTCCAGATGGGGTCTTACCAGGGCAGAGTAGAGGAGGAGGAGAACCTCTCTCAACCTACTAACCACACCCCTTTTGATACACCCTAGGATGCCATTGGCCTTCAGGGCAGAGTGCTGGCTCATGGTTATCCTGCTATCTACCAGGACCGCCAGGTCCCTTTCCCCTATGCTGCTCTCCAGCAAGTCAGTTCCCAACCTATACTGGTACCTGGGGTTGTTCTTGCCCAGATGCCAGACTCTACACTTGCTCTTGTTATATTTCATTAAATTTCTCCCCTCCCAACTCCCCAGCCTGTCCAGGTCTTGCTGGATGCCAGCACAGCCTTCTGGTGTGTCAGCCACTCCTCCCAGTTTGGTGTCATCAGCAAACTTGCTGATAGTACACTCTATTCCCTCATCCAAATCGTTGATGAATATATTGAATAATACTGGGCCCAGTACTGATCCCTGAGGGACTCCACTAGATACAGGCCTCCAACTAGACCCCGTCCCATTGACCACAACTCTCTGGCTTCTATCCTACAGCCAGCTCACAATCCACCTTACTACCCCATCATCCAGGCCGTGCTTTCTGAGTTTAGCTGCAAGAATACCGTGGGAGATGGTGTCAAATGCTTTACTGAAGTCAAGATAGACCACATCCACTGCTTTACCATACTCTATCCACCTAGCTATGTCTTCCTAAAAGGCTATCAGGTTGGTTAAGCATGACTTCCCCTTGGTGAAGCCATGTTGACTGCCTCTTATGACCTTCTTATCCTTGATATGCCTAGAGACAGAGCCAAGGATAAGTTGTTCCATTACCTTCCAGGGATAGAGGTGAGGCTGACCGGTCTATAGTTACCCGGGTCATCCTTGTTGCCCTTTTTGAAGACTGGAGTGGCATTTGCTTTCCTCCAGTCCTCAGGCACTTCTCCCGTTCCCCACAACTTACCAAAGATGATGGAGAGTGGCCTAGCAATGACTTCCGCCAGCCCCCTCAGCACCCACGGGTGCATCCCATCAGAACTCATGGATTTATGGATGTCTGTCTTGCTTACCTTGTTCTTAACCCAGTCCTCATCAACTGAGGCAAACTCCTCTTTTATTCTGACTTCCTCTGGGACCTCAGGGGTATGGGGCTCCTCTGAACAGCCTCTGGCAGTCTAGACAAAGAAAGCATTCAGTAACTCTGCCTTCTCTGTATCTTCTGTCACCAGGGCACCCACCTGATTCATCAGTGGGCCTACATTGCCTCTAGTGTTAATTTTATCTGCAATGTATTTGAAGAAGCCCTTTCTGTTGTCCTTGACCCCTCATGCAAGGCTTAATTCTAAGGAGGCCTTAGCTTTCCTAGTTGCATCCCTATATCCTCTGACAATAGTCTTGTATTCCTCCCAAGATCTGAGGTGGTATGTATATTCAATAATACTCTGTTACTGAAAACAGTATTAACACTGTTTGTTAGTGATTAGGAGCACAGAGACGAGAGAACAAAGTGGTTGTATGAAATATTTTGGAGGAAAAGCTGTTTGATTATGCAGGCACCTGAATGCATATATTTGCCTGGATAAATACATTTTGTATTGGACGTTTTCAGTGTAACAGGAGGAATCCTCACTTCATTAGAGAAAGTGTTGGTTGAAAGTGTAGTCAAAATACCAGTCTATTAGGGCAGTTAGAATCCATCCTATGTAGAAATGAAATTTGTTAATTCTGAGGAACACAGGGATATTAAGAAACTACAAAGGAATAAGTCACAGAGTACTACTTTTAAGTCAGCTATGTAATATGTTTTGACTGGGTGTTTTCCTGTGTAAGACTTAATATTCAGTAATTCAGTAAAGAACATTTTGCTTTGGGTGGGAGTTTCATATTTCTATGAACATACAAACTTAGTCTAGAATTGTGATTAACTTTCAGTGGTTATTTCTCTTCTCTTCTCTATAAATTTAAATAGTAACAAACATTTGATGCAATTTAATAAAATACTTGAATGTAAATATAAACTTTTATTTTACATTTATAAGACAAGTTTTGAAAGTCTAGACTATGCTGTTGATAGTTGATTATAATCATGATTAGGAAAGTATATAGGTGATGATCTACCTGCAAAAGCCTCTTAAATCACCTGGTCAATGGATGCTCTCTGACACATATTAGCCATCCTGATCATTGATATGATGAGCGACAGTCATCTGTCAGATGGCCTTGGCTCTGAATACTTCCTGAGCAATTCAGAAGGCGAGGGAAATGGTTCCAAATCTTCATTTGCCATACTGATGTCTTCCACTCTTGTGGCAAAACAGATGGGGGTATCAGCTACATCACGTGCTAAGGAGTGAGCCTGTTCCCTCTGTGCAGTCTGTGCAAGTCTCATCAGATGCCGTTCTTCTGGAAGCCAGGAGACAGAAAGCAACAGAGAAGCAGAAATTTTCCATCGACTGAAACTTCCTCAGTGAATCAGTATGGAGAACAACCAATTTAAATAAGATGCCACAGATACGTAAGCTACTAAAAGTCAGCACATACCCAAATTTAGCCTTCATACCGATCCTCTTATGTCCTTCCTACTGGTTCATATGGTCATCCCATAGCCTATTTGGAAAGGCATTCAACTTAAATTCTCTCTATTACATGAGATGCAAAGACGGTTTGAACTTGGCTCTTGGCATTATTCAATTCCCAGGAAAAATGCCACTGCATAGCCAAGTATCACTATACTTTTTAAGATCCTTTTTAAAGCTTTTTGTGTATTCATTCTTCTACTATTATCCTATTTCTCTTTATCTGGATTTCAATGTGGGATTTTTTTGTCATTTCAAGCAAGCCAGAAGCGGAACAAGAAGAAAATTCACTCAAGGCTCAGGCTTGAACTCATTTTGCAGTTAGGGATTTATTGCAAGGATTTTGGATTTATCCAGCTTGACACTAAACACGTAAATGTCTCTAGCCCTATTTCTTCCTTGTAGTATGACAAACTGAAATCTTCCCCCAAAATAAAAACTCTCAGGTATTCAAGGTTGCTGTTATGTTTTCTGAGAGCTGTGCTCTGTGACTTACTTTTTGGCCAGCAAAATCCTCTTTGTTTCTCTTCCTGGTGGGTTTAATATATTTTATAAGTGAAGGGCCTAAATGGGTTTAGTTGCCAGGTAGTCAATGCTTTCCTGAGTTGTTTCTGTATCCTTTCTGGGAATTAAGCTCCCAAAGTGGTTCACTGGAAACATGTGGCAGGATCTGGAGGTTATCAAAGACCTCTTCACTACCTGTGGGTTAAATACTGTCCAAAGGGTTAGATTAAGGTTCTGAAATAACCTGAAGAGTATAGTTGCATAATCCAGAATAGTAGATTTATTTGTTAACCTTTTTATGCCAGTTTTCTTATTTGTAAAAAAAAACAAAAACAAAAACAAAAAAACTCCAACAATCTAATTTGGGAACTAATTATCTTCTCAGATATTCCAGTATAATCTGATTTTAGAGGAATCAACTTGAGAGCAATAACTGAGATGAGAATTGGCTCTTATTCTCCAGTTTGAAAATATTCCTGTTGGTGAGTACGTGACTTTGCAGGACTTTTTGCTAGTGCTTTAGTAGAGTTGAGATAAGCCCTTTGACTAACGATGGAGGAGGACTCATTGGTTATGGGTAGTGTTAGGATATATTTTCCTAATGCAGTCAGCAAAAGCAAGTTCAAACATGATCTGACTAACAGTCTAGAAAGTGTGTAGATGAATGCTTGATGAAATGGGGAAAATACTACCCCTGCATGCAGTGAAACTGATCTGTAGAAGCTACTGCAAATGGAGTTCCTAGGAGATGTAGCTGTGTTATTTGTGTTTAGGGAATGCCAGTAAATGTTAGCACCCAAAGAGGTCTGAGTGAGAATCAATTTTCATACCCCCAAAGTATAGTTGTAGTTTTGGTTTTTTTTTAAATGAAGCAATGAAATAAAATAAACTAATGATCTTGCAGCAACTTGTAAGGCAATTTTTTTAGTGATTTGCAAGCCTTGTTCTCCTTCCTTATTCTATCCATGTTATATACCCATGATCAAGTAATTTGTTTGCATGTGGAACTCTGGCCCTCATTTCTTCTGTTTTAAGTAAGGAATTTGAATCTGAATGTTGTAACAACCTGGGGCTGCTGCAGTTATCAGTTGCAAATTCGAACTATTCAATTAGATGGTCTTTTGAATCCTCCTTCTCCCTTAGTGCTGTAACCAGAAACCTCTAAGGTCAGTCTCCAGTCATCCTGGCCAAATAAGAGTTACCCAAAGTGTGATGCTCCAACAGAAAGACTTGTCATGATAGCCCAGCTATTGCAGTCCCACCTCATCTTTGGCAGATCCCACATGAAGCCCAGGTGAATTTCTCACTTGAGATAATTTTCAGTGCAAAATTACTAAGCCTCATTCATGTTCTTTTTAACACTCATGCATTCTCCCATACCACTCCACTTATATGTGCAGAGATGCACAGGGAATTTGTGTATTATCAATACATAAGAAAACACTCCCCCTTAGCCCAGGTTCCCTTTTCCTGACCGTCAACTTTGGAAGTTCCTTTTCCTTCCAAAGTCTTCTTTCACAGAAGCATCAATCTGCATTTGGAATAACGTAGGTTTGGGTAGAAAGTGACAGAGTGCAACTGAAAGTTTACAGATGAGGTAATTATCATTTTGAAAAAGTTAAAAAAAAAAAAAGAAGACAATACAGAAAGAAACTATAGAGCAGCTACAGGCTAATAGAATTAGAGTGGCAATAGTCAATACACAGAGGGCTCAGATGTACTAGTTTTCTGCTGTGTTTATGAAGTCAGAAAATTTTAAGATATTAACAAAGTGATAAAGTAATTTTGAAGTCATGTATTTCCTAGCAGCTAATGACTGGACATTGGATACGAAACTCTGTAAAAGGACTCATCATTTTACTTCTCCTGTCCTTAGCTGGTAAAAATAGATTAAAACCTATTTTAAATTACAGATATCTAAAAATAGGGAGAAAAGTCATTACTTTTATATATTTTGCCTTTATTACCAAATTAAAATTGTGTTCTTCCATTCAAAGCTCTGGCATGCATCATTGCCTTTGTTTCTTATCATATTACTCTTGAAGAGTTGAAGAAGCAGGCATGATGCTTCTGTCAGTGAAATTCTCTGAACCTGTTCCCTCAAGATTTTAATAGCATCTGATTTACTGCATTTTGTGATCCTCTGTAGGAACAAATGGATGAAGTGCTTTGTAGTTTTAACTTAGCTCCACTTCTCTCTGCCTTTAAAGCTCTAATCCCTTTTTATCTAGGGACACAGGCCAACAAACCATCCACAGTTTAGACAAGATTTTTCCAGGCAAATGAAATCTCTCAGAACTGTTTAAACTGAGACCTTAAATGAAGATGATTTTGTACTGTGAAGCAGAGGGCCAAATCCCTAGCAGATGGAAATCAGCATAGTACTACTGACTTCATTCAAAATCAGTAGAACTCTCCTCATTGGTCTTACATGAAGGTCTGACCCAGGATTTTCTGTGGAGAACTGGTGGTCTTCCTGTGCATGTGTAAGTTTTGAAAAGTTTCTCTGGAATGTTTCCTGTTAAAGATAATGACTTTCCCAACACAATGTTTTCTAGTAGCAGCTGTATTAGTAAGCAAGTAAAATGGGCCAAGAACCAACCTGTGGTGGCAAGTTGGACATAGTTTTCTCCCTTCACTCAGCAGCTTCATGCATCCAACCTGTTGGGAATAGTCTCTTCCCCAGGCTGTTCTATAAATTCTGCTTGGGCACTGTGTAGGACTGTTCCGCTTGGAACAGGTATAAGCTATTTTAGGGACAATGCTAAGCATTCAATACTTACTGCATACAAAAGCCTTTATCTGTGACCTTTTATCTGTTTATCTGTTTAGAAGTTGCTTTTATATCTGGTGCCTTTCATTGCAGTGTAGGAATTCAGTTTAATTGGGGAAGTGATTTTTAGCCTTAAAATTGATACCTGTGCAGACTGGGTCCTGTTGATTCATTCCAGAAGCTTAGTCTCTTGCACTGAACTGCTTTGAAGGCTGAGCTAGTTAAAGGTATATTAAATTGATGAGTCTGATAAATAAGTTCTGTATAAAAGGGTTGGGTCTTTGCTTTTTTTTTTTTTGAAAATCAAGAAGATTATATAGGCACTACACAAACTGACTTTATAAGTCTTCTTATAAGATCTTTGTTGTTCACTGTGTATCCCCACCATTATGTAAATAATGCAGCTTCTCAGTTAAGGCAATAGTTATAGTCAAAAGTTCTGCATAAAAATGGTGAGCCTTGATCTATACAGTGGAAAGCAGCATGAGAAATCAAATCAGGAAAAAACACTATGCTTTGCAAATACCAGTTTCCACTTCTATATGGCCTGAATATCTGCAGTTGCTGTAAATACTGTGAATTATGTATCAGGAGAAATTATCAGCCACAACGAATATATGTATTTCAATCCAGGAAGCAAACAAACAAAAAAACATTGTCACGTTATACCTTATAGTAGTTGTTCTTCATGTTAAATATTTCACAGTTCTGTACAAGAGCCTGAATTTACCTGCTCAGGGCAGACTACTAAACAAGTTGCTAGATTCTATTTTTCTGAAACAATTGCTTTTAGGATATGGTGCTGTAATAAAGTGTGCTGTCCTTCCACAGGCATGCAATCAACTGTGTACAGGTAACTGCAATCCAAACCAAGTGGCAGGTCTGTCAGAAAATCAGTCCCTTTGATGCAAACCTTTATGGCAAAGGTGAGCATATTTTTTCTTATATATGTTTGCTGGGTTTATTTTGTTGTTGTTTTCTGTTAGCTGAATACATCTCAGTTGCTGGTAGTTTCTTTATTAGCCAGCTAATAGTGATATTGTTGCTTTCATTAAGTCAGCATGGAGCTTGACTCCCACTGTTCTTTCAGCTCCCATTTGCAACTATTTAACTGAAGTTCTTCATACAGTGTCTGTTACTCTGACTGGGATGTGCTCAGTTTTTGAAAGAAAATTTCAGCTGTTGCATTTGGGACATTTATATCTGTAGCAGAAAGTCACCTACTAGTTATGTGTGAAATGGTGACACCTGAGGGCTTGTGGTCTTTTATGTATGTATGTATGTATGTATGTAGTAGAAAATCCACTTCAGTATGCCAAGAACTACAGATACAAATAAATTGACCTCTTCTAACTTTGCCAGACTACTCTCAAATTTAGATCCTGAGCACATAACTACATGTTAATGTTATCATAATGTTATGCTGAGGTGCTAAAAGTCTTCTATTTCTGCAGTAAAATTTCCAAACCTCATCAATTCTTGATAGAAACATAGATCAATGTTTCTATTATAGTGGTACCCACCAGGAGTCATAATGTAAGGACCTCTTACCTTTTCTGCACAATCTGACCTGCTGAAAAGGGTATGTTCTGCACACAGCATAGACAAAAGAGGCCGGTTAGAGCACTCACTGTGGATGCAGATGATATAAGTCCAGTCTTTTTTCTCGCTTCCCCTCACCTTGAGAGTGCTTGAATGCATCTTTTCCAAGAGATTGATATAACCATGAGCATCTCTTTGGCATATATCCATATTGTTTTCTTTTGGGTGGGTAGATATATCAGCTCAGGTTTATCTGACCAATGAGGGATTTTTATACAACTCAGGTGAAAAGGAGCTATTGGTTTACTCAGTTATTGGATAGAGGTATAAGAATGCGATGCTGCAGAGGACCTCTGAGAAATGAGTGGCTTAGACCTGTTTTTAGCATTTTGTCATTTAGCATTGTTAGGATATGAATCCTGAGTGGTGTTTCTCTTCAGTCCTTATTAATGCAATAAGATCACCCATGAAACGCCGTGATTGAAAGAGAAAAAACTTACTGATAGCTCTTGTGTGTGAACATTGCTGTAAAAGCATTAAGAGGTGTATCTGTTGCTAATGTAGATGGAAGGTGCATTTAACACTGTCAAAACAGGCAGGGATACTTGTTCTCCCATTCATTTTCTTGTGAATTCCTCAGCACTCCTATGTTATAATCATTGGGAAATTACTTCAGGTTTTTATTATGTAGGCATTATATAAATAACAATTTCCCAAATAATTGGTATTTTAATGGATTTGGGTTTATCAGAAATGTATTAACAGTAATATAAGACAGATATTAATGCACTTTTGCTTCTCTTGCTAAGTCTTTCATTACATGCATACTTATTAGGTTACCCGCTCCTTGTGTACTCATATGGTAAGTGTAGCCTTTTAGAAAAGTTGAGAAGTTGCATCCAGTAATCCATTACAGTCTCTGCACCTCAGTCTCCATTAGAAAAAAAAGTCAATAATGTAATGATGAGACCTACTTAACCTTTTACAGTATTTCTTCATTGGAGCAGTATTTGGAAGATATTTCAAACTTGGTTGGGACTCTTACAAGAGGGAGTTTTCTAAGACCTGCTGGGACTTTTTGTCTTGAGAATACTTTGATGTCTGGTAACAGAATAACTTTAATTAGCTGTGGAAAGCATATGTCTTTGACCATGCATAAGTATTGTTCCATAAATGTAAAATAGTAGGCATTTTTTTCATTGCCATAAAGCATTATGGGGTTTTGATGGCACAGTTCAGCCTGTGTGTGGATGCAGGAGCTGTGCAGCTGCATGTCAGCCCTCATCCCATGGGAGGTGACTGGGACCGGAGAGGGTGAAGAGTGTTGCTTTCTTAGTACTCTTGCTATATCTGCTCCCACTACACTAAGTGATACCTAATTCCATATTATCAGCCTCTTCGATTGTTTTAATTTCCCAAATGCAGATATCAGAGGGCACCTGGAGCTGCTGATTAAGTCTTTTTTGTACTTAGCCTGAGCAACCCTTCTCCTCATGTGAATCGTTTAAGCAGCCTGTGCCAAGTCATCTTTTATCATAGAGGTGAAACAGTTTTTTTCAATATGTCTGGAACCTAAGGGCACACTTTCAATCTTTGTTTATTAATACAATTATTTTAAAAAAATCTCTTTACATTCAGCATTAAACTCAAAAATCTATCTGAGCTCATGAAGTATTTTACCTGATCTTCACAGTTGTCTTGCTTTGAATTAATATTTTCCTGAATTGGTTTTAGGGGTTTTTTTTTTTTTTTTTTTTTTCCCCTGGCAATACTGCAGCACTTTCCTCATGTTAGTTTTAAATGTAACATGTAGTCTGTTTTGTTCAACATTGCATACTACTGTACACTAATGACAGTAATGACAGCAATGTAATCCCCAGATTCTCTGGGCAGCCTCTGTGTTGTTTGGAAAGTACCTATTTTATGATACTTCCATCAGTCCTCCTCTCTGCTGTTCATAGTTTCCAGCTGTTGCTTGTTATCGTGCTCCTTCCTTTACAGTTCTACTGTTCTCTCTTGTGAAAAGATATTATTCTCCTTGTCCCTACTGGTGCGCTATTTTTGTATTATGAGAATGCTCCTGTTGCTATTTCTGTTCTATGTGGCTCATCTTCTGTGTATTGAGGCCACCTGATACAGGACTTCTGCTTTGGAAATGGCAAGTAACACTGCCTGCGCTTAAATCTGGGTGACAATGTTTGTTCCCAGAAGCAGGCTCCTTTTATATGTGAGACTATTCTTTCTCTTATTAGTTCTCTTTTGAAGCCCACGTATTTGCAGCACTCGGCAAACCTATCAACTGCTGTCATGAATGCTTCATTCTTTACCTTTATTCCTAGCATTTTATTATAAGAAGTGATCCTGTCTGAAACTCTTTCTTGAAGGAAGTCACCAGGAATAATAGACTACTCCAGCTTTTGAGACATGCTTTCCTGACACAAGAACTAGGAAGGAGCCAACAGTTGCACTTGAAAAATAGTTTGATAACAGTTTGGGGTTTTATTAAATTAGAAGATCTCAGACAGCAGCTTGCCATTGTCAGTTGTTCTACTTGATTTTTTTTTCCCTGACCCAATAATATAATATAATATAATATAATATAATATAATATAATATAGGCAGGAAATTGTGACATTTATTGTATAAAACTATTTTCTCTGAATGAAATATATGAAAATCCAGGATGAAAGCTGACTCGTTCTGACACCAGCACATGTGAGAACAGCATGCTACATAGCCCTGATGGCATGTAATCATATCATCATATTTAAATCTGGATCGTTAACATTCTTTGTGTTTTTATCAGCTTCAGAAGATAACCAGCTTATGCTGGTATAGAATGTTGTATCTGGAGGAAAATTGCTCTCCTGTGAAATGCCCAAACCGATTAATATCCGATATTGTAGCTTTTGAAAACAACTAAACTATCTAGTTTATTATTTTACTCATTTAAAAAAAAACGTAGTGATACTTATTGAAGCGTAATTATGTAATTGAACAACGAGCTTAAGGAAAACTGACTTTTATTCTTAAATTTATTTTTAAGAAAAAAAATATTCATTGTTATTGTCCAGCTTTTTTATAAAAAATGAAGAAGGAGAGATTAAAGTGTCTGTATTTTTAAAAAATTTTGGTGAATGGCATATATCAAAGCACTTTTTTTAAAAAATGTTTTTAACAAATGCTTTTTTCACAACCAATTATTTTTCTGGGTTTTTTTCCTGCTTCAGAATTAAAAAGTAGAACCAAACACATAATGCCGTTTTTCAGAAATTACTTTTCCCAGAACGATGTTTTTGAATGGATGTAATACTCAAAATTTTAAATAAATGTCTTCTTTTGTAAGAACCACCAGCCCAATCTAGTACCCACTGAACTCAAAGGCAGTATATGACTCACAGAGTCATATAATAATTTAAGATGGAAGGGATCTCTAAAAGTCATGTAGTCAAGATCTTTCTCAAAGTGGGACTTACTTCAAAGTTAGATTAATTTTTACAGGATACAGATTCTCCAGGAAGACTTTATACATGTGATAATCTGTTTGTCTAAGTGTGCTTTTTACATACATTTTGGGGCTCAAAATATGGCTTACCACCAGAAAGAAAGGGAAGTTAGCTCTCACAGTTTGGAATGGCTTGATGTGTCTTCCTCAGTTGTAAAACTGTTTTTATTTTGAATCTCTGAGAAAATCTCTGTTCAGTATCCAAATAAACCCTCATTTAAATGCAGTTCACATTCCTAAAAAAAATTTAATTTTTTTTTTTTTTGGGGGAGGTTCAGTTATGAAGTCAACTGCACATGTATGGGTGAAAGTCATAAATATAAGGATGTTCTTTACATTTTGTTCAAATAATTAATTTTGTCAGATTCCTCATGCACACATGATGAAGAAGGGAGAAAGGAAGAAATAACAGCTGTTGATCAATATCTTTGCCATTCGTGAGGGTTGAAGAAGGAGTAAGGAGACAGGGTTGTGTGACTGTCAGGAGTGCTGGCACAGAAATATGGAGGGAGTACAATCTGGTTCAGACCTGTGCGGTGAGAGCTTGGTACCACAGAGTCTGTCTCTGAGTGACTTTCATGGATGCACTTCTCTCCCCATCAGCCATCAACTTTTACATGCACTCTTATGACTTAGGCTCCCCTAAAATATTCACATAAAATGGATGTACATATATATATAAATAAATACGCTCTTAAATGTATCCTACAGAAAAGAGGGAATAATTTAAAGGTTTCATAGTTTGCATCTTAATTACATATTCTATTTTGAATATCATCTAAAGACGCAAATCAGGTTCCAGAGCATGTCCTATTCACGTCGCATTTCCTTGACTTGTGTATTCTGAAAGCCTCCAATGCCAATTGATTTGTCAGTTGATATTCATGTGATGGAGGATTTAGTTTGAGACTCTAAGAACCTGCTCATTGGCACATATACAAAGCTGCCTTTATACACATAAGGATTTTATTTATCATTTCAGAACTTTTCAAATTAGCAAATATATACATAAATTTAGAGGTATTTTGTGAAATTTCAGGGAAAAGTAGTTCTGTCAAAAAGGATAAAAATCCAGACATTTAGGGTGCCTTATTTAGTTTGTTAAAAACACTTGAACTGTTGAGTGAATCTAATGGAATTCAATGAATCTGCAAGTACATTCTCAGTCCATTGAAAATGACGGTCAGTTCAAGGTTACTTCACAAAACTGAATCATGAGCAAAGATAACATGGTGAAGATGATAAAAGCAAAGAAATATAACAAACAAGCAAATGGGTATTAACAAATTAGAAATTAGAATAATGTAAAAATGTTAACAGAGATTTATGCCAATATAAATACAAAATTTTTTTTGTATAGGGCTTTTCTTTGACTGTCATTGGAATATCTATCTGTTCACTATGTGGAAAAATTACCTATTGACTTCAGTAGCACTATTTCATTTCATGCAGGCAACCATTTCCACTTGAAAAAAAATAATACACATCATTCATGAGTGTTTTCTTACACAAATGGAATTGCAAACCTATTCCTTTCTCCATACATTTTTCACCCAAATTCCACTTTAAAGTATTATTACAAGCTAGCATTAAAATATGAATAAATTTAGTAATTCATAAACTTATGTGTTTATATTTTCTCTTACATATATTGTTATGAAAGAAACATTTGTCTTTTCTTCATCTCTTGCCTTCAATTGGCATGTGAAGCATGAGTTGCTTATAAGATTGCAATTATCTACTCAGGAAGGAAGGTTATTTATCAAGTATAGAATTATTGATAACATAAAGGCATTAGTCTCTTTCTCTCCTTTGTTTTCTATGCCTGTTTTTTCTGTTCCAATTCTCTAGCTAGAACTGAATGGCTGTCTAGACAACTGTAATGCCATCACATCTTTCCTTTGCACAGATAGTAAGATTAACTATTGATTTGGCCTATATACAAAAATCCAAATTATAAATGGAAACTGCATTTGCCAAAAAAGAAATGGTGCCAGATTAAGCTCATCTCTTTTAATATTAAAATAGATAATTTTCAAGAGAAAGGAAATAAAATAACTTTAGTGTAAATTTACGTACAATACTTACTGTATTGCAAGTCTATTGCATAGCAATTCTCCTGAAATTTCTATGCTCACACTTCAGTAAGTCATATAAAATGTTATAATTTGGAAAACTATTAGTTTAGCTGCAGAATGTAAATATTAGTGGAAGAATGGTAAAGTGATCAGGTACCAGCTAAACAGTAGACGCAGAGAGCAAGGAAGACTACCAGTGGCAGTTTCTGATATTGGCCATGGAAACAATGTCAGTTAATATTTCTATCTGTGACCCTGGAAAATATGTAGAAGTATGAAATTCACTAGTGGTAATGATAGTGAGAAGACATTGTCAATAGATGGAATGTCATATCCAGAATAAAGACAAAAGAGTGGATGGCCATAATAAAAATGTTTTCAAATTTGACAACATAAAATACACAGGACTACATGCATAATAAGAAGCAGCAACAACCTTTCTGTTACATGGAAAAAACCTCATTTTCATATAGACAAGCAGCAAGCTGAAATAACCAAATAGAAACCTCCTGAGGGAAATGATAACTCCAGTTTACCCTTTCCACCCAAGTACCCCATTAGACTGCATATCATTCTGCTCCTTGGCATTGGACCCTGTGACTCTTTTGATCAGAGGTCCCTGCATAGAAGTTATACAGGATATCCTTAGCAAGGATATCCTGGGTATCTAGTCGGACACTCCTGGAAGATGAAAAATTATAGATTAAATTTTCTTCATCTACAGAAGGCCAAACTCTGGACTCTGATCTTCAGACTTGACAAACTATTGTTCAGCTTTTCCTCCTGGCCAGCAGTGTCTGTCCCCTGCTCAATACAGAAATTTTCATGAAATGAATTTACATTCACTCTTAATGCACCAGCATATGTTTCAGGAATCCACATTGTTACAGTGAGGGACTATGCTTCAAGTGAGGTAGTAAGTAATTGCTCAGACAACACAGCTTCCTGAAGTGCTTTACAAGAGCTGTACAAGGTTGTCCAAGTGCTCCTAGTCTGTTTCAAAGAAACTAGACCAAGTGAGGGTGAAAAGAAGGAAGTATTTTAAGCTAATATCTTTGTCTTGCATGAGATGGACTCAAAAGCTCAGAAGAGCCACAGTTTCACGATGCAGAAGTTTTGGCAATAACTGAAGTTATAATGGCTTTTCTGGCTCACCACCCCTTGTCATTCATTCCTAGTCCTGCCCTATGGCTTGTTGCTCATTTGTATTGCAGGATTGTTTTTAACCCAACTCACATCCATGCTTTAGTTCACACTTCTATAGGGATCTGGATTACAAGCAACCCTTCAGTACAAGTGAAATAAAAACCGTTCTTTTTTTTTGTAATCTGGATCTGGTTTATTATGAGCTCAGAGTAAATCTTCACAAGCAGTTGAACGGACACAACAGAAGACGTAGACTGCTTTCACGTGGAAGCAGAAACTTTTTACAAAATCACAGAATAGCTAAAGTTGGGAGGGGCACATGGAAATCATCTGGTCCATCCTTCAGCTTAAGCAGGGCCACCTAGAGCCAATTTCCCAGGACCGCATCCAAGTGGATTTTCAATATCTCCAATGGTAGAAACTCCACAATCTCTCTCTGGGCAACCAGTTCCAGTGTTCAGTCACCCTCACAGTATAATATTCTAAGTTCCACTATCATTACATATTTGTGCAATGGCACCCTGCTCTAAATTAGATCTAAGAAGCAGTTTTAGAAGTTCAAGGCTGGCTCCCAGCTCAAGCCTTGTAGTTAAGGAGTTTGAGCTCCTGTGTCTGTGTAACATTGCCTATGTCAGTCTGCCTGGATATATCTATACTAGTAAACTCTAGCATGCTCTGGAATGCTTTGGGCATGGTAATGTGATTGTACCTGCTAGGCTACCCTCAGCACACTACCAAGAAGAATCTTGGCCTGTTTCAACCCTTGATGTTCTCCATCAACTCGCTGGCATACTCGGTCAGCCAGACCAGCTCAGAAGAATACCCAATGGCCGGTTTGCTTACAGCTGCCCCTGTCCTGGAAATTTCTTAGTTTAGATGCCAGCGTTCCGTGAATGCCCTCAATGCCTGTGCTGTTCTCAGACATATTTAGTTTCCTGGTATATAAGTGGTCTGTGTCTGCAGGATATTCGAGTGTGTGTACAGCACTGGAACCTGAGCTTTACTTCATCAAGCTGCTTTGCATGCCCTGTCTCCATGCTCAGTGTGTGATGTGTGTTAGTGTGATGGGGCAGGCAAGAACGCCCAAACTTCTTGTCTTGGTTTCCAGCAAATGTTTTCATTAACGCTTGTCTTTTAGAACTTGTCCAGAATCTGGGTTCAGTCTGTGAATTTGCCCTTCTCAGCATGAAAATCAATTCCATTTTATTTTTTTAATTATCTGCATCAGAGTGGATAATGTGGTGTCTCAGACACAGGATAAATAAACAAATAAGCTTGCTTAATTTTAGCTGAAGTACAACTTTTTCTATGTGCTTTTAGCCTTCAAAGAACACTTTACAATTTAGGATCAAAAAAAAGCTCTGAGCAGAGATTTTTGATTGAAAACTGCAGTTGCTATCTGTATTTCCAATGGATCTATTTCAGAGTGAGAATGAGAAAATGGACTTTTTGAAACCTTGGTATTTATTTTTAATTTCACCTGTATTTGGGACCTCTTGCTGGCCTACTTCTTTGTGTTTTTCTCTATTTATATTCATTGTAAAACTGATTTTGGGAGAGAATCAATCACTAGGTTTGGAGTGCTGATGAATTTCTGATCTTTATGCATTTTTAGCACAGTTTTCTTCACGCTATATGTATATTTATAATGCAAGAATGTATATTAGTAAAATAAGTTACTTTTGTTTTAATAAATGAGGATATCTGCATTTATTGCTCTGGTAAGAGCTACAGGACAGTATAAAGAGTTTGAAGTTATAGTACCATAACATAACAGTGTTGTTATATGAAGACCTAAATAACAAAAAAGAACACTATATTAAAATAATGTTTATATTTAGAAAATTCTCTTTGTATTTCTGTTAGCATTGTTCAATTGAATGTAAAAATGATTTCATTATATAAATCTGTTACATCAGTACCTACTGAGGCAAGAAATGGCAGCTTCTTCTGTTATTCATATCTCACAGCTGTCTTTGTACCACAGACAGTTTTGAAACTTTTTCTTAGGACTCTATACTCTTTTGCTGTATTTTTAAGCTTTTGCTGAATTGCATGCTGAATTCTAAAATAAATTAAATTCTTCCATACTTCTCTTTTCACTAACTTATTCTGTTCAGCCAATTGTTATATGATAACTTCCAATGTGGTGATTCATCCAAATTGAGCACAAGTAGACATACAGATACCAGACTACTGTCTATTCTTCTTAGTGAAATTAGCTATTGATTGTGGTTGGCTTTGTCCTTTATTTCTATTTCTTACTGCAATAGCAAGGAAATGTAAGATGCATATTTATTGACTGGTTGATTACAGGCTTGTGTGTAGCACTTTTATTTTAAAATATTAGCTTTTCTAAAATTGTTTGTGCCTTGACCTGACAACTACATTAGTAAAGTAGGAACTATGCTTTTGAAAATGTGAAATGTCCATGTATACAGTATTTTTACAACCAAAACAGAAAATGCAGCATGATTTTTAGAGCAAAGAATTGTACATTCATGAAAATTTATTACAATAAACATATATTTTTCTTCAGATCATGTTCAAATCCGTTATTTCTTCCTATGGGCTTAAATTCTGAGGAATAACTTTATTTTAAATGCATTTTATACATAGCAGAAGATGTAGAGAGACAACACATTCTTTCTGAACAATTTTCAATACCAAATGCAGTGGTTTTGAAAGGTTTAGAATTAGCATGTTTGAATGAAAATTTAAAATGAGATAATAAAAATCATCCTTTGTGGTTCCATAAAAGAACAGCACACTTTCAAATGGATTTAATGATTATAGAATGTGTAAAATTCACTGGTACGGAAGTGAAACTTTTATTTATTGTCTCTGACTATGTACAGAAAAGCAGAGGCAGAACATGATTTCCCCCCGAAGAAGCAGTGTGTCTTATGTGCAATATGGAGAAAGATTTCCAAACATTTTATCGTTATATCTCTGCAAAATCAGCCAATGAGGCTGTTACATGTGCAGGTAGGTAGTTAATGTGAGCATGTAGTTATCATAAATTCAAATAAGAATTGTGGTAGGAAATTAAGCCAATGGGGTGTCGGGTTGTCAAGCTGCCAAGCAAAATTCATCAGCTGCTGACCTTTCCTTTTTGACCACTCTGCACTTCCTGAGTGAGAAAAGCTCTGTGGTCACTTTTATGTGGCTCAGGTAATACAGTCATGCTACAGAGAAAGTAAAAACTTTCAGCTAAGATAACATGCTAAATTCTCACTCTAACTTCTTAAAATCCCCCAAAAGCCACAAACTCTTTCATTACTCTGCTGAAGATACAACTTTTAATTCTTTGAGATCCGATACATTTATACTATTTCCTTCTATTTCCAGCATTGCAGGTGGGTGGAGTAAAATATGCCCTCCAGTAGAATTATTCATGTTTTCCAGAAATGTTGAAATTGCTTACCTGTTCACTAAATAGATAAGACTACTTCGGCTCTTTAGCCCTAAAAGGCCTGAGGAAAAGCCGAGAAGATATTCCCGTGCTTTCATCCAGACACATTCCTTTATGACAATAAAAATATCTTATATTGTCAAAGATAACACTGAAATATTTACACTATTAAAAAGAAAATTCAGCATGAAAAAGAAATGAACTACAGAGAAACATGTTGGAAAAAAAAAAAAAGAAAGCAAAAGGACTGATGACATAACTAAACAAGGAAGCACTTGTTAACCCATGCCAACTCTCTTTTGCCATGCAAGACAAAATGACAGCAAAGAGCATAAAATGGGCTTGGACACCAAAACACCTTAATTTGACATACATGCCATTTTACAAACTTCATTACTTTCCTGCCCCACAGGGAAGACCAGTTTCTCTGTGACTGTCAACTGGGTCCCACCAGCACTGTGGTTCTCAACATGTTCATGACTTTCCCATGTTGTTTATACTTGCGGTCCTCTATTCTTATAACTGAGTGGCTCTCTTCTTATAGGGTTAACAAAAGTTCGTATGCTAACACTATTGTCCATTTGGCCTAAGTTATGCTAACTGGTGCACTTGTGTAGAAATATTTGGCTGAATTGAGGATAGCTAAAGTTGTAGAAAGGTTATTTGGATGGATAAAATTAACGTCACAGATCTCTCAACGTATCTGGGGAAAAATTGGTTCTATATCCAGACAATACACAAAATAGAAGAATACAGGTAGGAAACACAGCAGTATACAGCAAAATAGTGTCTCACTTTATTAATTATCTTTTGTTAACAGATCATCTGACTATTTTGCATATATAATTCATAAAATATCACTTCAGAATAAATGTATCTATTAACCTTCGACTGTATACTAATATTTCTGCACAGAATTTCCCAGGCAGAAGTCTACCAGCCTAGCTTTGGGATTAGTGCTTTTTCTGTACTTTCTGTTTTAGGAAGGTCACAGTACCCATAAAATTAATGCAGTGAAGGGAAAGAAAGAGACTGCATGATCTATGTTTGTCAGCTGAACAAGGGCAAGATACTGGTGAGTAGGATTTTCTTAGCAGAATAGTTAAAACACATAGAGTTTAGCTTTTGAGGATGCAGAAATTTTTAGGTTGTCTTGTGGAGAAAAGGTAAAATGCGAGAAGTGGAACTCCCATTTGTCCAGTGCCAGTCTTTCAGCTTGTCTCCTCTCATGATTTAGCGAGGACACGGGGCTTTTACATTTCCATGATTCAGGGTCTGGATTCATTCCTGGGATGACAAGACCAACGACTACAAAAGGCTGCAAAGATAGCTTAGGTTGTAGGACTTCTGATTGCTGATAGATTGGAAATGAGGTCCTTGGGGTGAAAAGCACACTAGTAGACTCCATAGTCTACTTTTACACTGACTAAACTGAAATGTAAAAATACAGTACATATGTTTTTTTGCATATGCTGATATGGTTGATCATGCTATATGCTGGAAACTTACACTTTAAACAAGGTACTAAAAAGCTCAGTACAGCAAATACTGAGTTCAACTGAGGGATTTGACTACATGATCTCCAGAGGTCCCTTCCAACCCCATATCATTCTATGATTATGTGAAATAATCTTCACCTGGTTTTACAGACAACTCTCCACATACACTAACTGAATTACTTTCATTAATAGAGTTTTAGAAGTATATGCTTTAAGAAACTTTAAATACATTTAGTCTGCATCACCACTGTTAAAACATAATCTAATGCGATAAGCATCAAGTACCAGAATTTCCTAAATCAACAAGAAAATTTTTTAGAATTAAAAAATTGAAGTAGAAAAACAAGTCATTCCCTTGAGATATGAAGTTAAATTCCTGAATTTCTATTACTCCTTTTATATTCACGGCCATGAGAACTTCTTACGCTAAACAAATGAATGGTCAAATTAAAACCATAGGTTGGTTTTCACTCTGAAGAGTCCTAAGTCATTTAGACATATACTATTTACAACTTCAGTTTCCTTCTCTACTTTATATCACAGCATTAGGAAACCTTATTTTAGGTTATGAAAAGTAGTTGATATCTCAGTTTTCATCTGTTCTACCTGTTCTATAGAGACTTCCAAAATATCTTCTTGATTACTTCAGTAGCAATAAAAATAATAAAAAATAGACCGAAATTATAAAATGCTACTGAAGCAATTATTTTGCATTTGACTGTTTATCAGCAGTACTCACAAGACTGTATGCATTTATCTTATATTTTGATGTAATTAGATACCAGGTAACAATTCCTGAATACTTTCATATTATTTTAGTATTCAGATCATTTCTGTCTTGCATATAAAAGTAAAAAAAAAAATCAAATAGTTAGCAAATTTTTATTAAAAATAATGTCAAAAAGGTAAAAGGAGGGAGTTGCTGTGTCAATGTATTTATATTGATATCACCTATGCATTTTACTTATTTCTAGTTAGCTGGGACATTCTAACAGCATATTGCCTCCGATTTGTATGTGCATTGCTGTATTTCAGGGAAGTGTATTCTAATATATTAACATATTGATTATAAGAGCTTAGAATAATAAATATATTTTGCAACAAAAGGGACACTGTAAAATCAGAAATCATTTTATTGCGGGATTATTTTCCTTTTATATTGTTTTTCAGAACAGCTTATGATGCGGAAGATGTTATAGCAAAAATATCAGTCTATTTCTCCCCATACTTTCACCAATTTATACCAATATGCTATAGGCAGTTGAATCACACTTTACATAAAACTCATATAATCCATTGCAGATACATGTTGTCACCTTCCTCCCTTTGGCAGTTCCCTACGGGTTACATATATTCACTTTCACTGCTCGAGTTTCATGCACTAGAAACATTTTGCCTGGTTGTATAACTTGTAAAGAGTAACAATGGGATGAATTCACAAGTATTTGATTTACCTGGGATCAAACAACAGCTGTCAATACGTTAAAAAAACAAAAAACAAAAAATAACCCCAAAACAAGTAGAGATGAAGAGTCAAGGAAGAAGTAGGAAGGGAATGTGAGATAAGAGGTGAAGCATCTGCAGGTAACACACAGGCAGGAAGCTTCCAGGGAGGACATGATGGCAACTGAGCAATGAAATGAGTTTCTGAATAATTATCTAAAGCTAAGGCAAAAGGAAGCCAAGCTGTAGTGGATCAAGAGGAACGATGATTAAGCAGTTTCCATGATTAGCATATTCATATATTACTTAGACACTTGCACAGAATTTTGAATAGAATGTTTCATTAAACTGAATATGTAGATAAGTATTCATTCTTCTCAAAGCAGAGTTCATATAATAAAGTACATATTAAAATCAATGATGGAGTATATGTTCAATTTATCAAAGACATACAGCGTAGTCTGCCTCACTTGGACACCACAGACACCACGTAGACTTTTACATTTGAGGCAATCAATACACAAAAGCAAATATTTCCAGGGCCTTAATTCAGGAGATGTTTTGTATGTCTAATTTAGGGTGAGGTGACTATCACCTTAGAAGTAAGAATACCTCTTTTCTGACTCTGGAGGAAGTCTAGGATAACAAACTCAGATGCAAACACTGTAAGCAACTCAAGCTTAGTTAGAAGACACCCACTTACGTCGTCATAAAGAGACCGTATTGTCTGTCATGCCTCTTGCTGTCTAACTACCACATCACAAATCTAAATTAATGAGTTTTAGAGGCATAGGATTATGGATTCTTCATCTAAGCCAGGGTCTCTTCAAAGCCTACTTCACCTAGGTTTCACTTCCCAGCTACTTTTTTGGGGTGTAAAAGAGTTACACTACTCTTCTTTGCTGGATATTTCTTCAGTTGATTGAATTCCAGCCTTCTGAAAAGAACTCTCCACAAGCATGTCTGTATTGCAAGTCATCCTTAAAACATCTGTAAGTCCCGAGTCATTGATTTTCCCTCATAGTAACTGTCTTCTTGGTCCCAGAGCAAGCTTGACCAGCAGCTCTTCCCTCTGTGGAACTCCCCCAGCCATGGCAGGCTCCAAGCAAGAGAATGGCACCAGGAAAATCCTACCTCCTCTCCTTCCTCACTTCTGCTTCTTCTGACAGCAGGATAATGTCATATCCCTTTCAGTTTTTCTTTATGTGTTTTCAAAATGGAAATAAGGCAGTTTTTGCAATTGATTGACCATTTAAGGAAATATTTGTGGCCTTAATCTAAAGCTTTTCTTTAGAAAAAAACCAAAGAAGTGAAAAATTTGAGCAAGTCACTGTATAGATAACACACAGAAAATGTGACACTGTCATAGACCTTGTGGTAACACATAGTATGATTGACAATAAAATTATATGAAAATTATATCTACCACAATGCAGGAAAGACGATGCCTCTCCAAATGCCTTACTCCTGAATCTCTTGCATGTCATTACTTCCTTTGCTCTTTCTCTGCATATACTAGTTGTTGTGGAGAACTGAGACATATATACAACATAAGAGCAGTGAAGAGTTTCACATGCTTTCTAAGTATGTGGTTGTTTACACTATTTGTGTACTAACAACAGAAGTGGCAATTGATCTCTTCACAGTCACAGCCTAATGATCTTAGAGCAAGCAAATTCTATGGATGGTGTTTAACACTGAAGCCTGTAATATAGATTTTAGATTCACTGCAGTGACAATAAAAAGATAAATGGATATTTAAAAAACATGAGCATACAATATGCAAATCAAAATATTTACCTTAGATTTCTTCTTTGATATGGCTATATAAATTAATTTTGACATAATTATTTTAAATAGAAAATAAAACCCAGATGTGAAATTATGTGAGCTGTTAGCAAGGAAACAAACAAAGATTCTGTGTGAAAGGAATGATTGTCTTCTGAATTTTATAGCAGCATTAGCTTCTGCAATTGTAGCAGAAAAAGGAAAGGAAGAAAGAATGAAAATGGAAAAGCAACCTGGTTAAATGCCATTGTTCTATTTGATATCAGAATTAGCTGTCCATTTTATTTGAATATCAGTATAAGTAAACATTTATTTCACTAAAATAAAAGTAATCGATAATGGCTGGTGACAGAATACATTCATTTTCTTTTTTATGGTTTCCCAAATTGATGTTGTTCTTTGTATTTCTAATATAAAGAACATCTGTTTTGAATAATATCCACGGGTGTTTGAATGCCTTAAAATGAGACAATTGAAAGGAGTGAATTTTCTTCTAACTTCAGAGCCAAAGTTAATGCTGCAGCTACATTCACTCAACAGACACACACGCCTGTATAAACACAGAACCATATCCACAAGTTCAAATCATTTTTTTTAAACAATAAACCTATTCTTTGGAAACAGCAGCAAACAATCCACTCAAGTATATATGAGAGCTCCAATTATTCTATATAAACACAGTAAGGAGCTAACAAATAACCCTCCATATTGTTTCTAAGAAAAGTATGTAGCATATCCTGTCCTACCACTCATAGAAGTGGACCTGATTGTAATATAGTCAGAAAGCATACAGCATATCCTGTTCTATCATTCATAGAAGCAGACCTGATTATAATTAGTTGATATAGTCAGAAATTCCTGTCCCATTTATGTATGTTTAAAATATGTAAAACCAGAAAAGTTGGCTCCAGATATGAACTTTATTTTATAGTTCGGTAGTCATTGTAGATGACTATCATTTTTAACCACATCCTCTGCATTGATCTTGCTGATCATCCTAGTGAATGAGAACCATGGAATATGTGACCACAAACAGGATCAACAGGTGTAATTTGAAGTATACATACAGAAAGCAAGTGGACATGAGGACTGAAGTCTTGAATTATAGAAGAAATATAACACTTTAGTCCAGGGAGATAAAATTACCTGTTAAGAGGAAAATTCTGAAGCTATTCTTTTTTGTCATAGTGCTTAAAGGCAGCACAAGACACTTTTAACCCTTGTATTTTACCAATGAACAACGAAAGAGCAATAAAATATCTCCATCATCTGTCTTATTCCCATTTTATTGTAAATTATAGTTCCTCAGGAGAAATAGTAATTTGGGATTAAATCCATGAAAAGATTTAAGTGTTGCAATGGGTAGCATTGTACCAACTCTTTAAAAGAATTTTGCAGCCTAGTGGAACCCTCCCATCCCAGCTCCAGTGCTTAGGCTTTCCATAAAAGCCTGGAGAAAAGTCATCCCACAGAAATAAGATGCATAATAAAAATAGGAGCTCATTTTTAAAGATCCATAAAAGAAAGCAAGTAGCAAAAAGGAGATATTGAGGTACCTAATAAGACACAGTGAAAATTGGACTTAAACCCAGACAGTTCAGGCCCAACTACAAGATACTCTTCAGAGTGCTTCTGACCTTGGCTGCTTATTCCAGCCTTTCTGATAGAACATGGCTGGAACAGGAAAAGAGTTTTGTTTTCTGTCCTTCCTTTTCTCATCTCTTCCCTCCAACCTTACACACAATAAAAAAATAGTTTATGATTAAATTAATTTCCATCACTACTTCCTCTTGAAATTGTCTTTTTTTTCCTTGTGAAAAAAATGCATTTTTGTTGGACCAGCAAATGAAAACAGAACAACTTCCTTCCAGTGTATAGCATCCTCCTTTGAACAACGAGACTAGGTGCCAGTGAATGATCACTACTCTATGTTAAGTATTCAGTAGAGCAGAAAATCAAAGATCTTTTCCTTATCCACTAGTCTGTGAAGTCATGCTTAAATATTGAATACTGAACATGTAATCATTTTCTACTGAGTGAAATAGATAAGCCAGAATGGACTGGAGCATTGTTCTTGCTTCACCAGGCTGCAGAACAGAAACAAGCCTGGTGTTAACAACACTGGCATGGGTAGTGGGAGAAAAAGATGGGATGGCTTTTTACATGGGACATTCCCAAAATGTGGAGAAGTGCCTTTCTTTACTGATGAAGCTGGAGTAAACACCATATACTTTTGTAACAGTAACATAGTTTGTGTCAATCAATGTGTGCTATGAATATCTTCTGAACTTAGCCTAGCACACTGTGTGGAAAAAGGAACACATTTTGGAAGGTACCTGTGGAGGTCATCTAGACCAGGGCCACCTAGAACCAGTTGCCTAGCAGGTTGCTCTGGTCAGGCACCTAAAGGAGTTTTCCAGACAGTTTTAGGATCTGATGTCCTCTTGTGGGTTAGTCCCGCTCTGTTAATCTTTTAAACAAATGTCACATACCAGTTGAAGTAACCATCCTTCTACAAGAGGATCATCGAGTTGTTCCCAAAAGCAAGAAATAAAATTAATAAATATGAGTCATTTATCAGTTCAGAAATAACAAATTCATAGAAATAATTTATTACTATTCCTTCATTTTTGATTTCTCTCATCCTAACAGACGGTCTACCAATTTGAAGTTATTCTGTTCAAACACATGAATCATTGCTGAAAAAGCATTGGTGTGATATGAATTAAGCGTTCATTGATAATCCGAAGCTGAAATCTCTTGCTGTCCCCTCCATAATCTTGTGTTTACGCACTCCCTCCTCCAAATGCTACAGTCAGAGTTTATAACTGATCTTCTGACCAATGGATGTAGCTAATGCTTTCCTCAGAAAGAATCACAAGCAGAGAACTGACCATGTGACTGACTTGACAGCAGCACCTGACCTGTTGTGAGCCTTTGAGGAGACTTACAGGTTTCGTGCTGACATTGAGGCTATCAGACAATCAAAAATGTCCTGAATAGTGACTCTACAACTGTACTGACTGGAACAACTCTGACAATTTACAGCAGACCTTTTGTTTCAGTGCCCTGGAACAATGCCTGCTGCCTCCTTGCCTGTAGGCTGCCAGTCTCCGTGGCCATAGCTTCTACCTGGCTTTTGTTGGCTCTCCTAGTGGTTGTCAGAAGTCAGTCCAGCTGACTGTTCCTGGTGGGAACATCCCATGCCTCAGCTAGATTGCAGGGACACAGAAACACACAGGCATTCAATAATAGTAAAGATTGATAACAGTGGTGATGGTAATAGAGGTACTAGAAATAATATTTTGAACATTAAAAAGTCATGGTGCTTGGAACATACCACAGGTATCTTTGGTTCTCAAGTATTTCCATATTTTGGTAGCTCTTTAAACCTCCTGCCCCTAATTTGTCTCTGATATCCATCACAAGCCAATCTGCTTAGCAGTTCAGCTATGCCTTTATAAGTTCAAAGTGCTTCTTCCTGCTATTCCTTTCTCTTCTAATTCCAAAAGGTCCACAGGTTGCATCACCTTTCAGTATTTCTGATGAATAAATATCTTGGTTCAACACAGATCTTCAAAATTGAAAACTTGTCCTCAGCTGACAGAATTCATGTATTTTATTTTGCAATCTCCATTCAGCAGGATTCACTATTCCAATAGTCTTTACTAGCTGGGAGCAAGGACTCTCCACCAGATATTCTGCTTTTCACCTGCTACACTGGTTGGCTTGGCTTTGCTTTGTTATTGCTTATTTGCTCAATTTATTTGGTGTTTTTTCCTTCCTCAGGACAATTCCAGAGCAATTTTTTGTCTATTGCTAGGGTTTAGTTAGTGGACTGTGGGAAATAACAGATTAGGTACAAAATTATGTCAGAGATAGTGCAGTACTTCAAGCATAGTACAAGAATTTAGATTTAGGAAGCCTTGGAAATTCCCCTCGTTCTTCTGTCTCTTCACAAGTTATGTCTCTCTTTATAAAACATTGTGATTTGTTTTGTTTTGTTGTGTTTTTCTCTTCCCAGAAACAATGGAGCTTTCCTTTGAAGACTGTAGTTCAGTAACTCATTAGATATTATATAAACTAGAAGGGTTAATCGATGTTAGCAGCTGAAAAAAAAACCAAACAAAAAAAGACCAACTGTATTGTAGTACAAACCACAAATAAAGGAGAGTGAATCATCATTATGAAAAATATTTATATCTAGACTTATTTTCAGTACATCCCAGGTATTTAGAAAAAGATAAAAAAATATGTAAATCTGTGGTGTAGGAGAAACTGGCATGTTCTCAGTCAAGAATTTTCCACTGCTACTACCTTGGAATTGTCAAGATCAAATAATATGAACTGCTGGCTCTGAAAGTCCCTAAAGTCCTAAACTCAGCTTTGTTGTCTTTCAGTCTTTTAAATGCAGTAATTTGTTGGATATCTTTAGAAGATTTTTTTTTTCTTTTGGTGTGAGAACTGTCAGAGAAAGAAACAGTTAAAATAGGTGAAAGAATGCCCTGCAGTAATAATTCAAAATTGTCATTTGAACATAAGTGAGGGTCCATTCAGGCTAATACTCTCTCTTTGTTTGTGGTGACTCCTAAAGAATGCAATTAAAGAGGCCATAATATGCTTAATAGTGTTATAGTACAGCAGTAAGCATTTCACAACTGTTCCCATAGCAACAACAACACCGCAGAAACAAGTTGTTCAGGCTACAGTCAGTGTCACACTGGTATGGGGAAGCTCTCCCGGGCAGGGTAATAACTATGACTTTCTAGGTTTCAAAAGACATTGTTTAAAATTGTGCTACTAAACAATGACATTACTTAACAAGAGCCTTATGGTACCAAAGAAGGAAGAACTGCAGATGAGTTATACACAGTTCTATTTGCAAAAAGAATTCTGTTTTTCTAGTGATATCATTTTAAAGAAAAACATAATTTTGCTGGCTATAGACACAATAGACATTTTAAAATAAGTGCTGAATTCTGATCACCATATTTTTGTTGTTGTGCTGTAGAGAAATCAAAACCAGTAGAAAATTAAAGACGACATTTTCATTTTGTTAAAACAGCATTAACACTTGTGGCATTGCTAGAACTATTTTTCTATATGTAATTGAATGTTTATTAGTGATTTGCTTTTAAAGAGTTCAGGATATTGTGGTGTACAAGATAAGAGAATAATCACTTTCCCTTGTTAAATTAATTATGTGAACAGAGGTTCTATTGAATAATGAAAGTCTTTCCTCAAAAATAAGCAGTTTATTATTGTCTTATCAAATGTTTCCACTATGCTGTATTAGAAGCGAAAGAAAAAGTGTTGTGTGAGGGAAAAAAACCCAACAAAACACAAACGTAAAAGTGAAAAGAATATTAAAACTTAAGGACTCTTTTTTTTGCTTTTTTATGTGGAAATTCTTCACATTAAAACTGCTGGGATTAGTTGAACAACATAATAGTTCAATAAAATGTACTGAATTAGAACACATTATCTTAACACTTTTGTTCCATGGTAACTAACACAATAGTTAAGAATGCAAAATGGTTTCAAATATAACCTCTAATTTTCACACCTGTGTAATATTTTAAACTGTCCCTTTCAGGGGAAACTTTCCATATTGTTCTGTGTCCAAATTAGCTTATTTCTGTTTGTGGGGTTTTTTTAGGCTTAATGATACCCTAGCCAACTGTCTTCAAGTCAAGGAAAAATACATATTTGTCAATCCAAAACCAGTAATTGTACTTGTTTTAAAAGGCCTCCCTAGAAACAACTGAAATACGAAATAGGGAATTTAAAGGTAAGTCCAGGAGGGAGTTGAGTCTATTCTGTCAACATAATTAGGCAGGTCGACTGGCAGCCTTGGGACCTGCTCCATCCAGTAGGATGTTTTCATTAGGGCTACTGTAAAAAAAGTCAGGGACAACCAGTTGCTCTGATGGAACACAGCTGGGATTTAGAGGTGCTTGTTCTTTTAGAAAGCTGCATATTTCAGGCTTGTAGCTGGACTATATCATGAAGAAAGTCTGACTTTTAGGCTAATTTTAAATTTTTTTCAGTTCCAGCATCTTTCACTCAATCTAATGTATACTTCAGATCCTGCTCATAAGCACTAAGTCACTGAGGTCCATATCTTCAGAAAAGGACTCTGAATTATGAACTGTTTAAATTTGACTAATATTTTCTGGGCTTGAAGACCAATGAAGCATTATAACTTATGATGCTGTAATTATTTTTTTACACAGCACAAAACTGTTTACACAAAGCTCGTACAAAGGCTATAGATAGATTGCCTCAACTAACAATCTATAGATTGTTTAGACCAACTTTGCCTTTCTTTCCAGCCACACCAAGCAGGGTGAACATAAACCTATTACCTTCAGAACACGACTTCTGTCTGAATTTGAGATAAATCCAGATTTGTCCATTACAATATGCTAACTTTCCAGCTCGCCAGATGGTTACACTGATGTGGGGGATGTGAGTACAGGCAAAAGGGAAATAGACAGTTGCTCTGGTGGGAAGGCTGGAGGAATTGCAAGGGCTAATGGCTGAACACCTTAATACCAAATGCAATCCACTGCTCAGAGGTAAATCTCTGGAGACTCTACACAATATACAGGGATGATGAAGTTCCTGAGGAAAGGAGTCTGTGCCTGATGCTGCAGTGTGTGGGGAGATACATAATTTGCCTAGGTGTCCATGGTGCCCTGGTTCAGTCCCATTTTTTTTGCCCAGATATGTATTTACATGTAGTTCTTCAGGGTTATTTTTCCATGGCTTTAACCATCACCCTGTGATAGAAAGAAAACATTATTGGAGAAGCTGCTTTATGGTTGGGTTAGGTTCCATCCATGAGAACAGAATCATTAAAGGTTACTTTTAATTACCACCAATTATTCCTGCAATGGCAGTTTTTCAGAAGACACAGCAAAGCAGATTTTCATGATGAGTATAGAAAGCGCTCTTCTGACACACAGCAGCCCCTCCACCAATTCCAAGCCTTCTGCCAAACCACAGAGTTTTAAAGCTCTTAAGGACTAAGATCTCTAGAAGTTTTTAACATGCATTACTTTTTGAAATGACTGAACTGCTCTGGCTAACCTAAAAAAATAAAACAAAATAAGAAGTTTGTTCTGAGGCAGGCGCTTGGGACACTAGAAAGAAATCGGTCTAAAACATACAAGTTTAATAAAGTTATAATGTAACTGAAAATGTAGCAGTCCAATGGGAATTCTCCAGAAGTTATAAAAGTATAGTGCACAATCAGCTCCTGCTTTTACTCAGAAAACAAATATAAAAAAGCCACAGCAATTTGCTAGGGACTTTGGGACATTTTAACAGCAGATGGGAAGGCAGAGAGAAACACCAGAAATAACAGTGAAGAGAGGAAAACTAAATTTATCTCACAACAAAAGTAAAAGACTTCTAATTCTTACTGCAAGTTCATATTTGTAATAGTAAGTCACAGGAAAAGCTGTTGATAGGGTCAAGAGAGATTAATGGCAGTAGGCAACTGAAAGAAGTATATTCTTTGCCAGTCGATACAAGCTAAAGGATTTGCAGAATAGGTGGGGCTGATAAAAAAAAAAGTTATTATCAAGCTTCATTTTCCCTTGGTTCTTAGAGAAACCAGCTACCTCAGTACTTCACCATTATCTGTGTGGTAAAGTCGAGATGAGATTCAGGAGAGTTTATGACTTAGTTTTTCAGTAGTAGTAGTCAAAGTAAAAGGCAAGTAAAGGGCAAGAATTGAGCTCAGCATTTTCATTTTCCACAAGGGACATTATATATTACATTTGCATTTTATATGTTGCATGCAATTTGCTGAGCGTTTCCCTCCTGACATTTATGCCATATGAGATGGTTGAGTATTTGTTCAGTCGCATTACTGTTATCACTTTTAAATTATGGTAGATTCTTGCTGACAGGAAGATGCAGACTTTAACATAAAGGAAGCACAGGCAAAAGACAGAGAGGATGAGTGGATGGGATAAGGGAAAGAAAAGCAGAAGGAATAGGAGAAAGGAAGAGAGGGAGAGAAAGAGGAATAGAGGTAGCATTTTTAACAAACTTTCATTCCTTGTTTATTCCCTAACTTCGGATCTCTCAATCCTAGTTTCTTATCTTCAAATGGCAGATAACATTACTTAAATGACTTACTCTGGTATTTGAAAAGCTGAAATAAAAAGCAGCTAGTACAGGAAAAAGAAAGGAAAATACTTTTATATTTGTGCCAAAGAGCTTCTTTATAACCTTCCACTTGGAAAAAGCTGTTCCCTCTTACTCAAGAAACAGTAGAAGGCTGTTGTGAGAGAAGTCAGAGCCATACTTGTGTTACCTCAATTTTATTTGCTTCAACTTTAGTCTGCCAGAACCTCTGTTGTTTTCCTGACTCCATATTTCTATGGAACTGTTCCTACCTAGACTTCTTCCAGATTTCTTTCTTTCAGATTTCTGTGCATAGAAAGGTATGTTGGTAATGTAATAAAACTGATTATTTGACTATTAAACCTTATAAAAGATGTGAATTCTAAGATATTTTTGGTAATGCTCTCAGGAGGTATTAGAAAAAAAAAAAGAGGGACAGAATTTACTAAACCAAGAGTATCTACAGGTTCTGGAAGTCCACACACAGGAGATTGTGGCACGAGTCACAGGGAGTGAAGTGGAGAGGAATGACTGTGCCTGGAGTTGGCTCAGCTCGATGAGAAATGTCCTTGTTCCAGCAGGAGGAAATGAGTTTCCACTCACTCTGCTCAGGTGCAGGAGGTTGTCAGAGGCATTCACATGATGAACAACAGGTATTTTAATAAGTTTCTTATGTAGATTTTATTAGCAATAAAAATATTACAGTTTCACAGTTTGCTTCATTAAACTTTCAGAAATATTTGACAGTACATGCCTTGTTGATGTACGGGTTCTTGGGAATCCATTGAGTTTCTGTACTTGTTTGTACATTGGCAAAGATAAAATCCTAATAAATGTCAAGACAAGTGCTTAACTTCTGCTTTCATACTGTTTAAGAGGAGACTACGTAGCCATCCAAAAAAGGCAGAGAAACACTTTCTCTGCTGGAAAGCTAAACTCTTCACTAAAGTATTTTAAACATGAACAAACAAAAGTTAGGGTAACAAATGTATAATAAAAATGTTTTCTATTTTTAAAATATTGCCTCCCCGCTTCAAAACTAGCAAAACTTCATTTCATCTTTCTAAGATTTATTACTGATTATTCAATACTGGGCACTCAAGCTCTTAAATGTCATGTGTAATGTCCCTCAAAAATCTTGAAATGTATATAATGAATGCATTTGGGATTCTTTTTTCATTCTCTTTATGTTGTCTGTTTATAAAATAGGCAAACCATCAAGGGATCAGTGTGATTAAATCATGCACCCTCCACAGAACTCAGAGGTCAGGTTATTAAGAAAGAATTAAAAAGTATAGCACAGATGTGTAGGGACAAAATGATAAGGAAAAACAGGATGTGACAAGAATAAGAGGCAACTATTAAGGGGCAAAAAAAGCATCATTCAATCATCCTACAAGGATCATAGTAGTGCAATGGAAACAAAGGACTGAGGAAAAGCTTGGTCTAATACCAAACTGCTAACCAACAATAGTTTTAAATGGTCTTTTTGTATCAGTTCTCACTAAAAAGATTTACTGCCATCATATACAAGCATCATTTTTCATATTAGTCACATATCAGCAATGAAGGGGTAAAAATGCAACCTTAAATAATGAAAATAAACATTTAAAGTATCTCAGAAAGTATGAAATGTGGGTCTTGTTCAAATGCTTAAAGTACTCTCAGAATTACAGGCATTCTCTAGAGATGAGAAAGTCTCCAGGCAACTGTAGAAATGTAACTTAATACTTACATTTAATAGAGGGAAGAACAGAGGAGATACTAGTTCTGCTAAGAAGGACATGAAATCACAGAGGGTCACATGCTACCGGATCGGCAATATCCCTCTGCTCTATACTGGAAAGCAAAACAAGAGTAAGACCAGGAAGTATATAAAGGTATATTTATAATCCTTTTGCTCTACTCAGCATCCTCCAGTCTATATTCCATTGTTGGACACGGATAAATGTGAGAGTGCCCAGTTTGCATAAAACAAAGCGTGAAGGGCAAAGAAGTAGTTACTCAATTTAAGTGTGACAGTGGTGTCTTTCTTCTTTCATGCAAAGAAAATAGTTATGTCTCATGTGAAAACATTGTTTGATTGTTCCATATCATAGTATATACATGTCCACAGTGTTTCTTCTGGTAGCAAAACAGCTTAAAGGCATGAAATTACAAATTAAATTATACAGTTTATTCCAAAGAAGTGTAGGGAGAGAAATTTGGGGTCAGGTGTATGTGGCTAAAGGCAGATTTTAATGTGCAACAGTGTTTCAGTTTTTTGTTTAGACTCCACATCTTCTGCAGACAGAGAGGTTCTTCTTGTGCAAATTCAGCTCATCCAGATGCAGGTATCTAAAGCAGACCTGATAAACATGAAGTGTCTCCTTTTCTCCACTGACTACAAGGTGAAGTTAGAATGAGCATCTTGGAGATATATATAGACAGACATTGGAGATATCAAAAGACAAATGAGAACATTTCAACCTTCGTTGTCACACTGCCAAAGCACAGGAAAAACAGCAAAAATATCGCATGAAAGACAAATGGGAAAAGCTTTATAGTTTAGAATTGGGTAAGAATTGAGCTAAAGGTTTTGCTTTGTGCTCTTCCTGTTTACCTGTAGAGGAAAAGAAAAAGAATTGCCATGTTATTCAGAAAAAAAAGAGTGGCTTCTTCTTAAACTCAAAATAGATTATTCCAAACTAATTCAGGTGCAGAAAACATGGAAGATTGTCCTGAAGGATCTTCACTCATCACTTCCCAATGCAATGCATGGTTTCATAGTTTTCTTTTTTTCTTCCTTTTTTGTTTCTTTTATTTTTTTTTTCCCTTGGCATTAGGCACTAATTTGAGCAGCAATGGAAGAAAAAGGATACCTGATTCTTAAGGGGTTTTGAGGGTTAGTGCAACAGCAAGTTAAAAGACATCCTGCGTATACTGTGCTATGGCAAGCACTTCCTTGCATATTGCAAATCCTAAAAATTCCCTGAGGTTCTCTGACTGCCTGTGTCTACAGTGAATCCCACGGATGCATTAGGGAGTGCACTCATTCCCTTTTCACTTCTCAGAAACCACATGTCACTGAGAAATTTTTTCCATGGCGCATGAAGGGATTGCATCAATACCATTTACTGTACCGGAATGCACATTGAGTGCTCCTGACCTCTGCCTTAAGAGGTAGCAAACAGTTAAGGAAAAAGGACAGACAGTAAAACTTGCAGAATTCCCCACTACTCAGCAAACCTTTGCCTCCCTGACTTATGAAAAAGCAGACTGACCATCTAAATCATCACAAGAATTCCCTTACTTTCTAACTCAGCAGTCACAGAATGACTATTAAATACACCTCTGGGAAACTTAAGGTTTACTGATGCATGTTTCATGTGCATATTAAGTGCGGCTTGTGGTACATGCCTAGAATGTTGATTGACGGACATGCTCTGAAAAAAATCTTCAAGATCAAAGTGCAATTCTTAGGTGAAGGCTGTTATGAGAGACAGAGATTTGCTTTTCAGCATGATCAAATAGAATCAAAAGTAACATCTTGTCCATTAGGGGCCTGAAAACTTCTCTGAGTAAAATGCATGGTTGCAGTTTCCCATAGCCACATTTTGATGACTGTAAGTAAAAGAGGAAGAAAGAGTTTGTAAAGAACAGGAAGAGTTTTTTTCTTGCAATGCAGGCTTGGATTCACAAGTGACACATCATGTTAGCTAAATATTTGGATAAATATAGATGTATATAAATTAAAAATTTCTATAGAATTTATGTTTCATTTGAGTTTCAGGTCAATATACTGCTTTGAAAATTAGACATTGCTTTAATCGTACTGATTCCTAAGTGAGAGTCATCCTTCAATCTCTACTAAAAAGAACATTTATTGCGTGCTTTCCTATATTGAGGAGGATAAATTTATGGTTTGTGTGCCCTATGATATCATACCCTCAAGTGCCAAGCAATGTCTGCCACTGCAAGGTTATTCTCCACACCAAAACTATGTATATACATTAACAATGTGACAGAAAGGTAACTGTTGTGCAAGACAAATATTGTTCCCTTTTTAATATGCGTCATACCCAGACAATGACAACAAAGAAGGGCTGAAAAAGAGCAGATAACTATTATTTGGAAGAATGTTAACAAGTGTCTCTTCTCTTCTGGTTTTTGTAACACTCATAAACATGGAGAGGCCTATGCTCATTCCAAGACATTCAGGTCTGGGAAGACTAAAGTTTCTTGGCCTTAAGTGCTGAAGCATTAGGAACAAATTTAATAAGAAAAACATGCTTGGGTGCCAAAAACAGTGGCAATGCTGATCCACAGAGTAGATCTGGTCTAATGTGGGATGTTTTATATCACACACAGATATACTCTGCTAGTGCTATTTTGTAGCTTTCTGCTGTCTGCAGACAAAATACAGACATCTAGACTCGCAGCAAAACCTACAAACATCAAAGAGTCCAATAGCACAGAGCTCTAGCTTTCCTTTAAAAGTTTTGTTAACCTCTTGGTTAATCCTTCCTGTCTTTAGTTAACTATCTTAAAAAAGTATAAGGAAAAAAAGAAACAGGTAATAGACAACCAACTTGTTTAGCAGTAGAAGAGAGTACACAGACGTACCACCGTACTCTTTATTCCTGATATTTCAGGGGGATGAAGTTCATCACAAGTTGGCACAGGTGATATATGAACATTACCATTCTTCAGCCCATAGACCAGTTGTGACTGGCATATTGACTCTTTTATTTCCATTGAGAGAGTAAGACTTGAGTTGAAACAAATGACACTGATGAGTGTTGCTATGTTATTTGACAATAAACATGTCATGGTGGCTCAAGTTCTCAAATGTTGTCAGTGGTGTTTAAAGTCACAGGAGTTTACTGGTCTGCCGGTGTAACAAGCAGAAACATTCCTGGATTTCCTCACCAGAAAAGTTAAAATAAAATCCTTAACCATAGGCATCATATTGACTGTTGTTCAGGTGACACTACGGCCAATTTTTAAGAAGAGAGGAAATGGAAAATAACATGTTTAGTGAAATGTGAAAGCCACCATAATGCAAGAGCTTAAGGATATTGAGCTAATGATATACAGTGTGATGGAGGGGAAAGAGCCGTTTTATAGTATGTAGATGTGGTTTTCCATATAAACTGAATGCAAAAACTGAACAAATTTTGTAAGTCTGGCAAAAAATGGTGTGAGGAAGTTCTGATATGTAACAACATTTGATGGTTGCTTCTGGCTATTGGCCTCATGCATGGTTATAATGCCCTGAAATCACACGCTGACATTCTTTCAGGAGTCAGATTCCAAGGCCTTGTTGTACATCAACAGTTAACTTTCAGTGGAATAAATAAGTAAGGTATACAGTTGTTGAGACTGAAGAGGCAGAAGTTAGAAATACCAAAAATAGAAATGCATGAAGTATTGAAGATATTCATTGTACTTGGGTCAAAAGTATTGGTTAAAAAACTGTTTAGCAAAGCTGTTGTGCATATCACAGCTTCAAAAATCGTAGTATTTATGGTACTAGGGTTATATGTACTCTAGTACATGGAATAATGTAGATGCAGGAGGGGGTTCGTCAGGAAGGATGTGACCAGCAGGTCAAGGGAGGTCATTCTGCCCCTTTACTCTGCCCTGGTGAGGCCCCATCTGGAGTACTGTGTCCTGGTCTGGGCTCCCTAGTCCAAAAAGGACAGGTAACTGCTGGAGAGGGTACAGCAGAGGACCACAAAGATGATTAGGGGCCTGTAACACCTCTTTTATGAGGGAAGGCTGAGGGACTTGGGCTTTTTTAATCTGGAGAAGAGAAGACTAAGGGAGAATTTGATCAACACCTATAGATACTTAAAGGGTGCATGTCAAGAGGATGGGGCCAGGCTTTTTTCAGTGGTGCCCAGTGAGAGGACAAGAGGGAACAGGCACAAACTTGTACATAAGAAGTTCCATCTAAAAATGAGGAGGAACTTCTTCACTTTGAGGGTGGCAGAGCAGTGAAACAGGCTGCCCAGAGAGGTGGTGGGGTCTCCATCTCTGGAGACGTTCAAAACCTGCTTGTACAAATTTCTGTGCAACCAGCTCTAAGAGGACCTGCTTTGACAGGGGAGTTGCACTAGATGATCTCCAGAGGTCCCTTCCAACTCCATATCATTCCATAATTCTGTTTTTGGGAAGACGAAATTTCCTGAAGAATTATTGAATTTAATTCTGGCTTTGGGCACTATTCCAGGATGTATCTATGAACTAAAATACTTCTTATTTCCCTTCTTATTTTGTAAATATGCCTTCTCCTCTGTTGATGGTTTATTTGTCTGCGGTGATATGGATTAAATACTTACCAAGTCTCTTGAGGGCTCTAAAAAAATCAATTAGACTGAGCCAATGCCAAACCAGTTAGAGAACATGGCAATATGAGAAGGTGTGTTCCTGTGGTGTTTGTTTCTGGTAGGTCTTTTTGTTTACTGCCTAGTTGCATTTGGAAAAATGCTTCCTGTCAGCTCTGTATATTTCCTTGTTTCATTGGGTTACTTTCATTGGCTGGCACAGTAAAGAACAGAGGCTTTCCATGGTGCTTCTAAAAAATGTGTTTATTATTTTCACCAAAATGCAAGCAATCTTAGAAGAAAAAGTGGAAGCTAACTGGTGTTAAACTGCACCAAATTATCTCCCAATTACAACATAATTCAGAGTTACACAACAAAAAGGGGTCACTCTAAATACAAGTTTCCAAAAAGTTCAATTTCATGCTTAAGTCATTCATTGGACTCCGATTTTTCCTGCTTTTCTACCTTAATAATAACTTAATGAAAATAAATTTTAAAAGTGTTTTAAAGAATCCAAGTGGATCGTTTACACTGATTATTTTCCAGTTGGGTGGCTGACTTGGAAAATCTAATTACTTTTGGAGTTCCCAACCATATTCTACTTCCTAAGTGACCAGGAGTTAAAGTGTGGGAGAAGAGATTAAAAAGGAATGAGCAGAACACTGACTTCATTTCAATTCTTGCCTTGAATATTGAGGCAAGTGGGACAAACGCTACCATTTGCGCGGACACAGGCAATACTAAATTACTGGAAAGCAGATCCACTCAGGAGCCTTTTGCAGTGCATGTCAACATGAGGTTTACTGGCCCACAAGTCTTACAAGTGGTGTCACTTTTTCTCATACCCTACAGATGTAGCGCTCACAGGCAGCTATACCTCCCCTAATAGTTGCTGCTATGGACCAAGGGTGAAACAGAGAGAAAATTGGGCTTCAGAGACACTGTGCCTCCTAGATCACACTTACCTGTGCATTTTACAGGACAGAATCTAGTTCAATAGGTACATTTGCAGTCATGCAGATGTGTTTCTGGCAGCTATTGGTTCTACAGAGCCTTTGAAAGTAGGGCTTATTATTTCATTGCTGCTGTCTGGAGGTCTGGGTACTGAAAGAGTGAAGGGAAACAGGTATGGACCTAGCAGTGGCATTTACAATAAGGCAGGAACATGATAGGACTGCAGCAGAAGGCAGAGACTGCTTAAAAGTTTGACTGATGAAAGTGAGTGAAATCTGGAGAGCTGACACTGTGATGGGACACCAGGAGCCAAAAGATGTCAAAAACCCTGAAAAAAAGCAGTCTGGAATAGCTAAAAGATGTGGACATGAGAGGTTAACAACCTTTGAGAATGGGCAGCCAGGGAATTCAGCAGATATTTGAAGATAAAAAGAGAAGCTGTGGGAACAGAACCTGTGGGAATTTAAATAGAGGCAGTACACTGGGGAGGGTGTGGAGCAATGTGAGTAATTAAAATCTTGAATTTACATCTATAAAATAATTTGGAATAAAATATTAATGAGGCCACAGTTCTGTGTCCTTAACCTCTGATTGCCTAGAAATCAATTGTCACTTAAAGAAATCATTACAGTGCTCTTTCTAAAGCAGTGAGCATTTTTTAAAGGAAATTTTATATGTGATTTGAACGTTATTTTCAGTTTTCATTTGAATGGAATTCCAGTGATATCAGTGGGCTCTGTGCCAAAAAAGAATCAGGGAAACCTATTGATCACTCACAGAAAGGGGGCCACGCATTTATCACTTAATACTCAGTCTGGCTTGGTTATACCTGTTATACAATTATTGCAAATTACAGACTGGATTGGTTGTGATTTTTTTCACTTCAGTCGTTGCTTTTAACATAAAATGTCCACATTTCCTCTTTCTACCAATTCATTGTCTCTATTGTTTACATTATT
Source organism: Nycticryphes semicollaris (assembly GCA_013400055.1). Lineage (NCBI taxonomy): Eukaryota > Metazoa > Chordata > Aves > Charadriiformes > Rostratulidae > Nycticryphes > Nycticryphes semicollaris. The sequence goes on along the minus strand of VXBJ01004658.1, from coordinate 484,830 downwards.
AATTATGAGCTTTCAATACAAAAGTTACATCAACATAGTTAAAAGGTAATTTTCAGCTGATGCACAATTACTTGATAAAAACGATCTGTGTAAAAGCAATAATTATTTAAATTTGGACTAATGCTGGTTACTCAGTGTTGATGAACATTACCCCATTAGCAGAATACTTGTAAAAGTGAAGAATGATTTTTCAGTAAGGTATGTCTGCTGACACGAAGACAGATCATCCCTCTGTATTGCATCTGATCATAGACTCTCATATGGCTGTGTTAATACAGCAAATAGAGCAATTCAATCACTGCATAGCTTTTTCTTTTTTTCTTTTTTTTTTTTTTTCATAAAACAAGCCCAAAATGAACTAGATCAACATGTTTTTAGAGCTCTACTGTAAATTTCTTGTTTGATGGCAATGATGATAGATTTAATTATTGTAGTTCACGCACATACATGATGCCTGAAAAGAGACCTCTAATGTGCTAACTGTCACACAGATGACACATATAACAAAAAGTAGAGACTGTTTGCAGATGGGGGCTATATAAAAATTCACATTCTCAACTGGAGCTTTAAGCAGGGCTGTGAGTTTCTTGTAATTTCACAGGCTTGTTGGTCTCAGCAGCAAGTCCTAAGAGCAGCTATGTCTAGCACACTTTCATTGAAAGTCAAAAAATGTGTCAGGGTGTAAAAGCTACCATATATTTTTGTACTGCATAAAGCCGAGGGGGTAAAGAGTAGGTATACCTAGAATACTAAATGAGTCACAAGAATTCTCATATAAAATCATTTTACCACCATTTTAAAGTCTGTATGATTATGCTTGAACAAGACGTTTAGTATAAGACAAAGAACCTCACTCTTGCCATTTCTTACCTTGTTTTGCTTGTTTTGTTTTGTTTAAAATGTTCTGTATGTGTTCTGAAAGAATTTTCCTGACTTTCAAAAGCAAAGTGCAAAAGCAGATATTCCAATAATTGTCACTGTATTAGCATCAACATACCCAGACTTTGTAGGTCCTATATGCGGACCTTCCTTGTTTGAACTTATGAGGTAACTGGAACTCGGAAGAGGCTTGTTATACACTAGGAAAGGGAGGAAGCAGACTAGAAAACCATCTGGAAGTTAACTTATATATATATATATATACACACATATATATATTTTCAATACAGATTTGCCAGACTAATCTATTTGCTTCCTTCTATTCCAGGCAAACAGACTTATATAGATAAGAAACTCTAGGTTTTGACAGTTTTAAGTGATATTTTAGTAAACAACCAAAGCAAACATTTTCTAGAAGGAACTGTTGAAGGTTGGAGTGAAACTGGTCAGCAAACTATATTTAGATAGAAGGTATAAATTTTTCACTGTCAAAATGGAAAAGTTCAAAGGCAAAGGTATTCAGTTGCCAGTGGAAAGTATGAGAGACAGTTAACTAAGAAGAAGACACAAGCTGTAGCTGCACATACGTTATTAATGCCATTTCCTTATGACTAATATCATACAGAGACATATACATGAAAACATGACTTCTAAAATGCATAAAAATCATCAAGCTCTTATCTGGAGTGCAATAGGCACAGTACTTCAAGAAAGACTGGACCACTTTGAGTTCAGAGAACAACACCAAGTGTGGTGAAAGTCTTAAAAATATTAATAAATAAAATCATGTTTGTGATTTCTGGGATCCTTTTCATGTCTTACCATTTTCCTGTCTTCTCTCCATCTTCCTTACTGGGATTGCAGTTCCCTTTGATATCCATCTTTAGGCATTTACCATCACTTCTGCCTTTGCCTTTTTTCCTCCAGGATCTTCTTTCAAAATAATTTATTTCCTATTCTCTGTTTTAGTTCTTGTCATGTGTATATTTAGTTATTATAATCACCCAGCTAGATTATTATTTTGTGTCTGTGAGCAGAGGTAAAGCAGAAGAGAGATAGTGAATGATCATTACAAAGTACTAGGATGGAGTGAAAGAAAAATCTCACAGCATGTTAATTCTCTGACAGTTTTGACAGCTAATAAACCACTATAAAACCTCTACTAGGAAATTACCATGTAATTGTAACAAAATTTGGAAAGTTTTATGAGAACAAAAAATGTCCACTCCCTCTTTCACATTTCCAATCCTTGCTCTCATGGTATGTGTTTCTTACAGAAAAGGCTGACTGCATTTTTACATGTCAAAAAAAAGAAAAAAAGAAATTCAGACGGAGGCAGGTACCTAGCTCAAAAAACCTCAAACAAAACAATTTAAGTTTAGTAACCTTGTAAATAACTGAAAGCAAAGCCTTATAATGGAAAGTGTTGAGCAATCTTAGTAAAAGGCACTCAACGTCACAAGCTCTACCTATAATAATTTTTTCTTACTGTAACTGTGTCCTATCCTTCAGCTCTCCAGCTGCAGGCTGATTTCATAGATATCTTTGTCATTCTGAATAAAGTTCAATGACAACAATTTCATGAGAACAGTGGGAGTTTATAAACAGAAGCTCAGGGAATAACCATGCTAAGAGTATTTCTTTTTCATCTCTCTGATGTTGTGAAACTATGATATATTTTTTTGAGGCCTTGAAAGACAATGTGGGTTTTTTTAGTTAAAAAGTCTGCTATTTTTAAATGATGACCCTCTGCTGCATTCCTGAGAAAAAAAGCCAAAAACTAACAATGAAATGCCACTCTGGCAAATGGAGAAAAATATTATTTCAGGTGTTATACGAAGATTACAGAGGAATACAGTGAAGAAAATAAGCTATTTTCTCATAATTAAAGCTGTGTGACTTTATTGCTTCACCTCAGGTGGTTCTACATAATAGAGAATGTGTACAACTGTGGAGTGCTTTTCCCCCCTTCTCTAGGTGGGGATCCAGAGGGAGCTTCAAGTTTTGTGTTCTTCTAAGCAATGGAAATAAGACCCCAACGTTTCTGGTAACATTTCTGTCTTGGCTAAATTGTGCTATTTGCCTTCTTGTTTGCTGCTCTGAAAATAATTTTGTCTTGTTTGCAGTCTTGCTCTTGCCTTGCTCTGTCAGTTTTCACCTTTATAACCTTATACAGGTCTAATGACAACAATATATGTATCTTATACAAAGATCAAATTATAAAATGTATTTTTTGACAACTTTCTGTTAATAACATAGTATAGACAATCAGATAATCCCTATTACACTGTTGCAGCTTTTACCAAGGTCAATGTTTAGTGTCTTGCCATTACCTTCAGTAAATTGTTTAATACTCTTTTCCTGCTTACTGACTGCCATTCCTTCCTTCCTTCTTTTTCTGTTGCTTTAAACTTCAACCCATGTAGATATACAGTCATGCAACGGCAAGAAATACTGTGTCTTGTGGAAGGTACGCTGCTCTAAGCTGCACATTAATATAAGGAGTTTTAGTCCCTTTTTGACACAAGGACGTCTGCTTCCAACTCCAGCCTCTAAGGGGAGAGTTCAGAAACGCAGCCTTTTCCTCAAGAATTCCAAAAGTGATGTTCTCAATTTAAGACAAAAGTTGACCTTAACAGGCTCAGAATAGCATCCTTAGAAGTGCCTAAGTCCCATTTCCAGGAGTGGTCCATGGAGATATTCTATTGTCTGAAATACCAGGTTAGAGCTGAGAATGATGTGTTAAAATTGTTGGTATTTTTTAAGAAGAAAGGCAGCACTGTGTTTTACAGGGAGTGTACATCTGCCCTAAATCTTTCATATGTGGATTCTGCATCTATTTTTTCCCTCTCCTTCCTATCACCACCAAATCACTGTAACAACTAAAAATACCTAAAATGCTTATTAGTATATTTTAAGCACTAAATTATGGCCTCACTAAGTTCAGTATCTTTAATATCTTTTTTTTTTTTTTTTAACATTCTTCCCCTTTGTCTTAAAATAGTAAATTTCCTTGAGAATAATTAGAAGGTTTAAGAAGATGGTATTGCTATGGTGGTGCCTGTTTTGGTGAGGCTGCTTCTGTTTAGAAAAGGCTGCAGAAGTGATCCTGAAAGTTATTGTCTGTTTATCATCTTAGACGTGATTTTTAAAATTTGTTTTTAAGATTTGCATCTTGGAGAGATTAGAAGATTAGAAAGAGAATTATCATTTACTTATGGATGAATAAGGAAGCTTTAGAATCAGATTCCTCACCATGAAAAGCTTTGACTTCTTTTGTTTGATTTATAAACTTTGCTCATGTAAGAGAAGGAGCAAAACTGTTGTATATATGAAAGATGCAACATAAAAACTTGTCATTTGCCTTATCTTTGGCATATACGTATGAACATGCACATATTTGGAATGATGTATCTTGCTTCTGTTTTGTGTAATATGATGTTTCAATATTAATCCACAGAAATATTTTCTTAAAGTACCTTTGCTAGAAGGAAGGCCTCATCAAAAAACATGTGATTTCCTTTAACTAAGTATTGAAACTGTGTAAGTGGATTATTTGTTGTCAGGATTTTTTTCTTCAGTTTAGATATTTGTTTTATGAACAATGGCTTGTGAGATTAATGTAAAAAGGCTAGGAAGAAGTAAGGAATACACATTTTAACTCCTGCAATCTCACCTGGGAAATAAGGGGTTAACTGTAAACATCAACCAAGCCACTTTCTCCACACCAGCTTATATATTTCAATACTTATTATGTAGTAAAAATATTGCAATTATACAGATTAATTTCTTATTTTGTCAGGCTGCTTAGAAAAGGAAAAGTTATGCAAAAGAAAATATCTTTAAACATAATGAAATAATTTGTTTGCATTTTTTGTTCATTTTACCTTATTGCTTAAAGTGTGCCATTTTTTAGTATCCTTATTTTTATATCTTGATTTTTCACTTTTAAATTGCATTAATGTCATAACTTGTGCTGATTTTCAGAGGTTTGCTTGTTACAAGCTTACTGTATTGACAATGGTTTATAGCCAAGATACCGGTCACCTTTCAACAGTAGAGTCCACCAGGTCATGTAAAGCACAGCTCATCTTTTACCTCATCTCATATCATCACATGATTAAAACCATGAGAGACCAAATGATTGGATGAAATCTCTGCATATAAACCAAACCCAAAATAATTCTTGATTAAAACTGAACAAGACAAGAAATCTGTGAGTACTGGAAAGCATGTTGAAAAATTTGAGGCTGAGGCTTTAGTTCAGCCTGCAGGTCAGCGCATAGACATTAATGGTGAGAAATAGAACTGGCTTTAAAATCTTGTAGCCAGTCTACAAGATACTCAATGAGCACATGGATAAGACCATTTAAGAGTTTCTTGTTGACAGAGTTTCTCCTATAATACAGATAAACATTATACAAGAAAACTGAAATCTGACTGAAGGTTCTTGAGGACCATCTGAGACTGTAGAATGAACTGCAACAAAGACAAAAATCTTTGACAAAGATTTCTCCAAGCAAAAGTCCCCTTTCTATAAAGTTTGTTTGTTTGTTGGGGTTATTTTGTGTATGTGTGTTGGGTTTTGGTGTTTCTTTGGGTTTTTTTTCCTTCCGTTGGAAATCCATAGCAACAAACTTAAACAAAGTAATAATATTATTAGCCCAAATTAGCCATTTCTCTACCTGAAAAAAAAAAAAAAAGGAAAAAAGAAAAAAAGGTAAATTTCAGATGATCTCTTAGTCATGTTGCAATCCTGCTAGAGAGTGTTCAACTCTTCTATGAGCACTATAAAGTCTGGGTAAAACAATAAGAACAGAACTTAACCACCTGGGAAAATAAGGTTAAATCCCATTGACTGCCACTAATATCTAGCAAGTGTTGTCGATAACTTCCTTGTTACTCAGGTGTCATGCAATTAACACATGTCTGTTGGACTCAGAGGTTATGTAAAAGCTTGTCCTTGACAGTTTTGCCTACAGTAGAGCCCTTAATATCATGAGTTCATTTATGACCCTTTCCCACTCCCCTATGGATCATTTATGACTACTGCAAATGAAAGAATAAGTCATGTAGATGCACACTGGAAGCAGCTTTTGAATATTTGATGCAGATAACCTACGAGGATATTGAAATGGGTACTACAAATTTAAAACAATAGTTAGATCCAGCGAACAGAATAATGGCCAAGATGCTTATATGTTTTCCCACTATTAACATTTTCAGCTGAGCTATAAAGTATATGTTGTTTGCAGGAACTCAAAGACCTCTGTATAGCTGTATATTTGTGAAATATGCCTCTTAATGGGCAGTGAGACATTACAACCTGTAAGGTGATACAAACAACTATTCTTCTTGGACTGGAGTTTGGAACAACTGTTGCTGAACAATAGCAGGAATAAAATATAATTTTTTTAACACTGTAATTCTACAAATAAAAAACATAGGCTCAATTTTTCAATAAATAGCAAGAATGGGAGGAATGCAAAAAAGCCACCATAAAATGGAAATCAAGAGAAATAAAGGAACTTTACAAAACTATTCAAGAACTGGGATCCCCACATTAAGGAATTTACAAATATTCTTTACCTCTGGAGGAGGGAAGGTAAAAGAAAACAGGGCTTGATTAATCTGTTGATGACATGGTGCTCTTCAGGAAAAACTAATATTTGGGAGCACGTCTAACATTGTTTTGCCTTGTGACACATACTGTATGAAGTCAGTAGACTGTAGACTGTCAAAGGGACAAGAATTCTGGCTAATCAGTGTATGTCATTTTGGACAAGTTAAAACTTGTTATTTCTCTTTAAAAAAAAATAACAAAATTTCAAATCAGCAACATTTTTAATGAAGCTTACATAGCTCTGAAGCATTTATTCCAAGTTGAAGTATTTGCTTTACTTTTTGGAAAAGAAATTATAGTTTTAGAGGGTTTTGTTTGATTATTTGTTTATCTTAAGAAATTTGTCCTTGGAGCATTGTTCTTTCAGTTCAAATTGCACTCAAGATACAAGGTTAGTCAACCTTTCTGACAGAAAGATTTATGTCTGTACAGAAAATGCAACAGCAGATATTCATTGTTAAAATTCTTGCTGATAGGGAAGAAGGTATATTAATCATATTTCTGTAATGTCGAAATTATGGAACTCTTCTTAAGGTGATCTTATTGCAAATAACAATCAGCTGCTTATTCTCAAAATACAAATTAACATTTTTTGTAGTTAAATGGTCCAGTCATAATCACAATGTTATAAACAAACAGATGCATCAAAAAGAAAGAAGCACTCCAGGAAATCACACTAATAGCAGTCATTAAGATTCTTACAAAACTAACCTTTGGAAGTTAGAAAGCAGTTCTCAAATATTTGGAAAAGCTGGTGTAAAAAGTAAAATGCATATTTTTATGATCTGTGTTCTAAGCTTATGTTGAAATCTACAGCTGCTACTGTTAGATATTTTAATGTCTAGCACTATAATATATATAATTATCATAAGTAAACTCTTTACTGTCAACTTATCCAGCGCTATGAACACATAACATGCATTTCATCTGTATATCATAACAATAATCTTTGTACTTTTTTTTTTTTTACAAGCATCTGTGGTAAAAGCAATTCTAAAGGTAGCACTAATTTAATATTTATTTAATTACTATTGAAGAGTTAGCATATTATTCCCAGTCCTCTAAATGAGAAATAACATACACATTCTATTTAGCAAAGACCTGTTTGAAGAGATTGAAGTGAGAAAAATTTTGCTGGGAAGTAAATACAGTTTAATAGGTAAGCCAATGGAAAATAAAGAATAAATCCACTACCTTTTCTTAGTGGGCAAGTGTTTAGCTATTTCCAGGAAAGCAGGGCTCCATCATGAATAATGGTTATTTGAGAGAAAAAATACCATAATTCCAAATATTGCCCCTTTATCCTTCTTCCCTGCAGATTTTATTGCTGAGCATGAACATCACATGGTCTGGAAAATCCCTTTGGTCCCTTGGGGTCAGCTCTCCCAGTTGTGCCCCTCCCAAATTCTAATGTAACCCCAGTCTACTCACTGGTGGGGAAAAAGAAGAGAAGAAAAAAAGAAAAAAAAAAAGGCTTTGATGATGTGTAAGAGCTGTTCAGCAATATCTAAAACACAAATATGTTATCAATACTGCTTTGGTCACAAATTAAAAATATATCTTCATACAAGCTACCATGAAGAAAATTAACTCAATCCCAGCCAAAACCAGCACACCTAGTACTGTAGTGAAACATAGTGTAAGATTAGAGAGCACCAGCTTAAAAGTTTCCACAGACTGCTCCCTGACAGCATGCTTGTGGTAAATATTAGTGTTGTTATTACCATCTGCAATTCCATTTACGTCATTAGTATGGGCACATAATCTTCCCTTGAGCTTTCTTGTACATATAACAGCCTTTGCAGGCCTGTTCCCTGTACTTTAGGTCCTCTGTGTGCGTTTTTAATAATTATGCAAAGTTTTATATCTTGAAACCGTTCCTATGCCAAATACTGTGTGAAAAAAAATAACAAGACCTGCATAATACATAGTTTAGTCTGCATTTTCACCACCGATGGTCAAATTTACAGATGTTACTATTACTTCTGCCAAGTGCTATATTAGGTGAACATTCCACTGGAATCTATCAGTTTATATTTTCTGCCCTTTACATGCAAATTCCAGTTTGCCATCATACGCACTTACAAGAGGTATCAGGAACTTTCTGTAAACCATATATTAACTTTTATGTTATCAACATTACTTCCTCATATGCTATAAATGCCATCATAGCTTTTATCTTTTTCTACACTCTGAGCTATTACATATATCATTTTGCCTTGAAATTTCAGCAGGTGCTGAATAACAGTATTAACTGTATAATTTGCACTAATAGGGCCACATTTTAAAATGTGTAGTCTGGTAGCTTCAAAATCTGCAACTCTAGATGCAGAATATCTTTATAAGCAACTGATTGATACCCCTCTGAAAAAGAATGTGCAAAGTCTTGGGTTATTACTTGCAGAAAAATCAGCATAAACTGCAAATATTAAACATGAAGCTCAATCTGAAAAAAAAATCTTCTTGCTCCCTGACAAGAAATAAACTTGCAATTTCAGAACAGTTTATGTGAATGCCTTCCCAATGCTGAAGCATGGGGTATCTGTGGCTTAGGATCATAGCTCGAAAGAGAGACATCAGGTTGAATGGATACTGACAGAGAGTGGATTACCACATTAGGGAAGTCAATACCACCCACCCACAGCAAATGGCAGATAATACAGCAGAAATGGGAAGAGGGAGAAGGGACTCATCTGATATGACAAAACTATAAACTTCTGTGGTGGGGTGACCCTGACTGGACACCAGCACCCACCAAGGTGCTCTCTTACTCCCCCTCCTCAGCAGGAAAGGGAGAGAAAATTAGACATAAAAGCTTGTGGGTTGAGATAATGAAAGGGAGATCGCTCACTGATCATTCTCATGGGCAAAACAGAATTGACTTGCAGATAGGAAATTTATTTTATTCCCATTAAAAAAAAAAAGAAATTAGAATAGCACAGAGAGAAACAAAGACAAAGCTAAAAGTGTTTTCCCCCTATCCCACTCTTTCTTCCCAGGCTCAATGTCACTCCTTTGTTCCCAGCTCTTCTACCTCTTCCACACTCTACTAGCAGTGCAGGGGAGATGTGGAATGTTTTGTTCAGTTCACAGTCCTTTGTCTCTGCTGCTCCTTCCTCCTCACACTCTTCCCATGCTCCAGCCTGGGGTCTGTCCCAGGCTCAATGTCACTCCTTTGTTCCCAGCTCTTCTACCTCTTCCACACTCTACTAGCAGTGCAGGGGAGATGTGCAATGTTTTGTTCAGTTCACAGTCCTTTGTCTCTGCTGCTCCTTCCTCCTCACACTCTTCCCATGCTCCAGCCTGGGGTCTGTCCCATGGGATACAGTCCTTTATGAACTGCTCCGACATCGGTTCTTCCTACAGCCTGTGGTTCTTCAAGAACTGTTCCAGCCTGGGTTCCTTCCACAGGGTACAATCCTTCAGGAACTGACTGCTCCAGTGTGGGTCCATGGGCCACAGTTCCTACCAGAAAACCTGCTCTGTGTGGGCTCCTCTCCACAGACCATGGCTCTTCCAAGAAACCTGCTCTTACATGGTATCTCCATAAGCTGCAGCTTCCATCAGGGCATATCCAGCTGCTGTGTTTCTCCATGGGCTGCAGGGGGACAAACATTGTCTTGCTGCAGGCTGCAAGGGAATCTCTGCTCTGCTGCCTGAACACCCTCTTCCCTCCTTCTTCACTGATTTCAGCATCTGCAAAGCTGTTTCTCTCACATTTTTCTCACTCTTCTCTTTCACAGCTGCTGTGCAGTTTTTTTTATCCTTTCTCAAATACATTTTCCCCAAGGTAACAGTCAGCACTGATGACAGTCTCAGCTTTGGACAGTAGTGGGTCTGTGTTGGAGCCAACTGGAACCGGATCTGTCCTGTTGTCCTCTTATAGATGTCACTTCTGAGGCCTGCCCCCCCAGACAAAGAGCAACAATCCTTATATCCTTATTCCTATGAGCAGTTTCTTCTCTTTGCATTTCCCTTCTGTACTTAGTGTACTCAATAGGTAGGAATACTTGAGTGCTTGTAGATACTTGTAGAGTAGGTCATAGAACCATAGAATCATCAATGTTGGAAAAGACTTTTAGGATCATTGAGTCCCACCGTTAATGTAGCACTGCCAAAACCACCACTAAACCATGTCCCTAAATACCACATCTACACATCTTTTAAATAGCTTCAGGCATGGTGATTCAGCCACTTCCCTGGACCTGCTGTTTTGATAAGCCAATGTTTGATAACACTGTGAAGAATTTTTTTCTGATAACCCTCCTCAACCTTCCCTGCTGTAACCTGAGGCTGTTTCCTCTTATCCTATCGCCTGTTACTTGGAAGAAGAGACCAAACCCCACTTCATTACAACCTTTTTTTCAGTAGGGGAATAAGGTCTCCCCTTGGCCTCTTTTTTCCAGGTTAAACAATCCCAGTTCCTTCAGCAGTTCCTCCTAAGATTTGTGCTCTAGACCCCTCACCAGTTTCATTGCACTTCTTTGGACATGGTCCAGAACGTGAATGTCTTTCCTGTAGTGTGAGGCCCAAAAGTGAACACAGTATTTGAGGTACAGCATCACCAGTGCTGAGTATAGTGGGACAATAACTTTCCTAGTCCTGCCTACCACATTATTTCTGGTACAAGCTAGGATGCTATTGGTCTTCTTGGCCACCTGAGCACTCTGCTGGCACGTATAGAGCCAGCTGTTGATCAACATCCACAGGTTATTTTCCACCATGCTGCTTTCCAGCCACTCTTCCCCAAGCCTAAGCACTGGATGGAGTTGCTGTGACCCAAGTGCAAGACCTAGCACTTGGCCTTGTTAAACCTCGTCCTGTTGGCTTTGGCTTATCGATCCAGCCTTTCTAGATCCCTGATGCTGGCCAATTTGAGCCCAGATACATTTCAAATACAAGATCACCAAGAAATCCTCTTTTACACTCAGTGCAGTGATAGCTTTGCCTATAATAAATGATAGCGGAATGTATCTTTCTACTCAGCTTCTAACCCTCAGTTTTCCTTGCAAACTTTCCTAATATAATTCTTAATTGCTGGAAGACCAGATAAGCTGGAATTAAGTATGACATAAATAAAAGCAGGATGGGGGAGCAAGACAGTAGCCTAGAGCTTGTTCAGCTCTTGTAAAGAGAGGTGAAAACAATTTAACTTTGCTTCAGTACTGATGTGGAAACTAGTCTGGAATAGATGCTTCCCCAGACTCTAATTAGAAAAGAAAAAAATGGAAGCAATGAAGGTCATTGTTGAAAAGGCATGTTCTTATTGATAACAATATAATTTGTAGCTGCTTTCAAGCTAAAGTATGCTTAAATGGCTAATTAGAACATCCAAATAAACACTCTTAGAGTAAAAAGCCCTTCCTTCCTGTAGACACATTTCTCAGGGATGTCTTTAACGCTGACTGTTCTTCAGGGAATTCATGTTTAAACAGTTAGATAATTAACAATATGTCTAAATATCCCTGATTTTTGTAATGCTTAGCTTTTGATTAGCTTTAATCCTTATCTTTGCTTCACATCTATTTAATACCCTGAAGAACTCTCCTGAAATGCATTTGTACAAAACTGTATCTGGGCAAATATGGCAACTTAGTAAGTATGAATATTTCTTTGAATTTAAAAGAACTATTTTCTTCAACCATGTTATGATTTTAAAATAAATATTTAAACAACTGTGGTTTCACTTCTATAGATTTTTTTTCCTGAATAGCTTTTTATACAAGTAAGTGTACCCTTATACAAGCATTAATATGTACTTTTCTTAGTTTAATCCCTGGTATTATACTTTTCTCCCATTTTATTAGGTATCAGGAATAATACAACAATAAATACTCTAGAAATTAGAAAGAATAAGACACATGCAAGACCATGGGTTCAAAATACACTATAAGCAGTATTATACTTCTTCAAATAACACAGATGTTGCTTAGACTGCTTATGAAATAAAACAACATATTTGTGAAACTAGGATTGGTTTTATACAAATGTCTAAATTTATTGGACATAGTTTCTCTACTACAGTACTTGGCATGTAGCTCTTTAAATCAAAAAGCTAAGAAAATGGAACTAAGCCTCTAAGTATTTAAATAAATTTATTGCTCTAATTTTTGCTTTTATCCTATCTTCAGTTATTTACTGCACTGATGGCTTTGCTAGGTGGAGGTATTCACTCAATTCAGTTTTAGTCATGACTAACAAAGGGCCTCACTGAACAGCCAGTGGTCCCCTTATGAACAGATGGCAGAAACTGATGCTGGTAGCATCAGACCACCCATTAAACTCTGGTGAGACAACAGGGGCTATTTCTGCATCCATCCCTGTAGAATATCACTTCTCAATGCACTCATTTAACTATGCATGAGAAAACTGAAAGCAACTGCAGGAGAAGCTGCTTTTTTTTTTTTTTTCCTTTTCATCATTTGAGCTTCAGATATGCTAAGAGACTGTAACGTCCACTGGTAGAAGTGAAAAATTCATTTGGATGCAAGAATGTACGAAGGAGAGCTGTATCTAGCATCTTTAAGGTTATAAATAAATGCATCATCCAAGCAGAGGAGAAAATTTTTGTTGTTAAACAGTATATTTGAAGATAGCTGAATACCTCAGCTTATTTTCCAGTAGAGAAGACAGACCTAAAGCTTTACATGGAAACATAAAACTGTTGTAGTGTCCACTGCCAAGGCCTGTGATTAGAAAATTAAATCCTTGCTTCACTTTTGCAAACTTTTTTTTTTTTTTTTTAATTTCTGCATGCCTCTGCACTTTGAGTTACATGTTTCCTTTCAACAATTATTTATTTCTACAATACAGGCTCTGTAACAACCTGCTGCCAGGGAACTGGTCCGCAGTAAGTTAATCATGCACATTACACTGCAGTTACACTATGACCCTGTCTGATTTTCCACCTTGTCAAAAATTATTTAAATTTTTGCCTTACACTTACCAGTAGTTGGGCTTGATTTCCTTGTGAAATTTTTACTCATATCTGGTCATTCCCTGAAGTAAGTAGCTACATATTTGTTTAATGCTTTCTTGGCATATGGATTACCTCCTAAACTGACAAGCTCTTTAGCACTCATGGTCTGGGTTTCAGGATTCATTGCCAAAAATATATCAAAACACTGACTCCTTCTTGTCACGAGGAGGAAATGCTACTTCCTCAAGAATCATTCAAATTGGCTTTAACTGCATATTCTTGGTATATTTTGAAATAAGATGTTTTATCAAACAGTATATTGTCTAACTTAGTTTTGACAGCATCTATAATAAAAAATGATGGCAGATACTTTAAAAGGAACAGACCGTATTGCAGACAACTTTCACACAATATGTTGTGTACTATGGCATGCGTGTCATTGAATTTTGAACAAGATAGAAGAATGTGACTGAAATAGCAAAAATGTATAAAATTTTCTTTAGAAATTCTGTGAATGAAGAGAATGGAGAACTTTTTACCACACTGAACAGAGACTGTGATTCACATACAAGTTAAAATGGGAGTCAGTAGTCACAAATAAGAGAATGTACCCAATTCTGTAGTCAGTTTTTAAGGAAATCTGCAGGAAGTCAGATTGGGAAACAGTTAGCATTTAAGATGATTATTACAGAAATTAATTTCTGGGTTAGCCTACAAGTATGTATGGAAGAAATTACTTTCCACAGGCTTATTGAGGTCAAGTGGGGATGGCTTCCATAGGAAAGGTTTATGTTAGTACTAAGTGCTTACAAAAATGCTACCTACAGGATAAACCAGGTTGCATTAACAAAAGTAGAGCTTTTTTTCTGCAAGAATGGGTATTTCAAGGTGTATGTAACCTGCAGACCAACCAGGCTGCTAATGTCTGTACCAAGAAGGCTATTGAGCCATATTGCCACTTGTTCTGGACCTGTGACCCTGGGTTTCCTCTGCATAGAAAAGAAGTGGAAGCAGAAAGAATAGAAAGGAAGGTTATGAGAACAGTGCATGCCCATATCCTGTGCTGTTGTGTATCTGGGACACAACTGAGAAATCTTCAGGTCAAAGGTCATCTCAGTAAGGTCTTGGGGTTCTCTTAATGGTTCTTATTTTGTTTAGCCGAGCTTGTAAGTATAACTTAAATTAACCAAAAATTTAATATACTGCATGATCTTTTATCAACAGAAAAAAAACAGTTCTTTTTTTGTCAAACTGAGAGAATGCTGGAGAACTATATAATTTGGTGGCTCCAAATATCTTCAGGCACCCATTTTATTCAAATACTGTTTTTGTTTCTGAATGTGCAAAGACTCTATGCCTTAAAACATCCAAAATTTTCCACAGACACAGGAGAAATTTTGTTAGGAAATATTAATGCCATTTAGGTGTTAGAGAACTGGCTAGGTGTTGGAGGATTGTATTGCCTTGGTACATGCACACAAGGTCTCAACCTCAGAAAAGACTATAAAACCGAAAACATTTAGAATTATGTGTGTGTCTTCATCAGTCAATTATTATTTCATTATGCCAGCCTGTGGAAGACTCCAGTTTATATTTCCACATTATTTGATACTTGTCAGTGATCGGTCCAGTCTGCAATGTGCAGGTAACCCAGATAATGGCATGTAGTTTCTCACTGCAATGTCACTGGTTGCTCCAGTGTGAGTGTCTTTGTATTTTCACTACTGAAAAGGCTTGAATGTGCAGAAATTATGTTTATTTGTATTAGTAAGACAGTGTTTCCGTATTCTAATAGGTAGGACATTTCATAGAATCATAGAATCATTCAGGTTGGAAGAGACCCTTGGGATCATCAAGTCCAACCATCAGCCCTACTCTACAAATTACTCCCCTACACCGTATCTCCCAACACCACATCTAAACAACTCTTAAACACATTCAGGGATGAGGACTCAACCACCTCCCTGGGCAGCCTATTCCAGTGTCTGACCACCCTTTCTGTGAAAAATTCTTTCCTAATGTTCAGCCTAAACCTACCCTGTTGCACCTTGAAGACATTCCCTCTTGTTCTATTGCTAATTACCGCTTACCCCTAATTAATTATTTATGTGGATACATGGAGTTTAAGTCTCTGCTTGTTTGTTTGTTTGTTTGTTTAAAAAACCAGTATTTGTGCAAAATGGATCAGATTTGACATGAAATTTCTACACTTACCCTCTTGGAAGGATCAATTAATATATTTAACAAATTTTGAAAGGGGGTGTGAATCATAATGTTTCCCCTTGATATCTCCTCCTTATGAGTTTATAAGGCTCATTCTCCATTTTGACCACCCTTCTGAATTCCTAACTTGGATCTTTCTCTTGCTGTGCATTGTATAAGGGCACATAAGTCACAGCTCAGGCAGTTTTCAGTATTATAAATTCCTTTGCACATCTAGGCTTAGTCTAGTCAAAGTCCATGGCTCTCAGTAGTTTTGAAAACACATTGACAATATTACAGTTTTAAATTCACTTTAAGGATATAATGCTCTGTTCCTGCAATGTGTGTACTTTCACAGGATTGTACGACCAGTTATGACTCCTGGACATAAATAAGCACACAACTTAATGCATGCAGCGTTTTTATCTATTGAAAATGCTGCCATCAGATAATTAATTATCAGTAAGCTTTAATGTCTTTATGTATGCATGCTCATCCCCCTTCAATAGTCAAATGAATGTAACCAATCCAATTCTTCACAAGTAAGAATGTAGAAATAAGCCAGAGTGATAGGAAAACTCGGGTTCCAACTTTTGAATTTAGGATCCCTATCTGTAAAGCTTTTCAGAATATCATTCATAATTCTGCTTTATATCTTGTTTCTCTTCACATATCCTTTCAATCAGCTAGATTGTAAACATCAACAACTCAGACTTAGTTCAAAAGTATAATTTTATCATAGTATATGAACAAGTTGATATAAAGCTGACATCACAAACAGAAGGATTAATTTACCTGTACAGATTACAGGAGCATCCATCTAGACTTGGTAGCCTTTTTAAAGTTAAGCATGGTAATCACAGAATTAAAATTAAACTACTGAAATCCATTACCTTACTCACAACGTCAAAAGCACATGACATCTGAAATCTAAATACCCTACACAAGTAAAAAATTCTGCCCAATTTTCATTTATTACTTCCCTACATGGTCATGAAAACAATAGATGAGATAACATATCTAGTCTCTCTCCCTCATCAAGGTGCACTGCAAAAGCATTTATCTTTCAAATTGAATTGCTACACTATTAAAGCTCATATTGATATAAAGTGAATGCATAGGAGACAAGCAACCTCGGTTCCATAACTAACAGAAAAATCAAAAAGTCATCGAACATATCTTTTGAGAAGAAAAATGAAAGATTCTATTGGAAAGTACAAGCTCCTGATTTGTGTCTCATTTGAGTGTTATTCATGATACCTAAATTTACCCCAGAGAATATGGTCGGAATCAACAAACAGGTAACAGGGATGGGCTGTTCTCCAGAATTTTTGAACTATTTTGATGAAAACTGTCAGCTAAAAAGATGCCAGATATTTCCAGCGTTTCAAAACAAACAAGAAATATGGGAGGTGATTTGACATGTTACTAAATCTGTGGAAGTGAGATGCTTTTCTGACAAATATTTACTGGTCATTATAACATTATGGAAAAGGTTTCAACATAGCATTTGCAGAAACCAGTTCTGTTATTCCCTGCTTCCACCTTGCTCATGCCCCTGCCAAATGATCAAAGTACATATCAGGATATTAGTCTCTTCATAAATTTTTCTTGGTGGAAAGTTTACACCATTAAAGACATTGCCATTAACTGTACTTAGTCTGAGAGTACACTATAGTTCTTTAGAGTTTCATCTAATGTGTGTTGCTCTTTTACATAATAGCAGAAGTGAGGTATCAGATGCTCATGCTCTACCCTTACCATGGATGATATTTTGATAGAAATGAAAGGCAGCAGCCCATTTTAGGTCAGGAGAGGAACAGTCACAAGTGGTACGTCTGCAGAAGTGATTTAGTCTTGTAAAACGTAACCTTACTGAGTCTATCTTCCTTGTCTCTGCTCTGTTAAGGTAGCCTGCTTGTTCTGCTACGTACTTTAATAAGTAGCAATCACATCTTCTGATGTTTAAACCTACATATTACTCACAGCCAACCTTGCTTCTTTCATGCATTCACACAGGCCCTCAAGCTAATTGAAAAACTGTGCTGTAAACAAACACTCAGAGTCAAAACTACAAATTCAGTCTAGGATCTGCATTTTGATCAGGTATGTCTTTCCATTTCTGATAGAAAACAATTCATTGGTAACTGAACACACCAATTCCAGCTTGATTATATACTTACATGTTGTGATAAGAAAACTTGGAAATACTACAACAGATTCCTTTTCTAGTCCTGCAAAATTCAAATAACTTTTTAGAACTGAAACATGGATGAACGACATCATGGGAACACTGGTCTTGCCAGACACCACCACTTTGGCAGAGTTGCCTTTGGGACTTTTACCAGGAGGAATGGTTTACTGGTCCAAAGCAGAAGACGACTAAAGAGATTTCACAGTCATCTATCAATATGCCGTCTTTAAATTTTAGTAGTTTAAAATGTTTAAAATATCTGAAATCTTCTCAAGAACAATGTAAAAATGCTGGACTGAGAGGAACTGATATAGAGGTATAAGGAAGTGAGTGGCAAAAGAACAAACAAACTTTTTTTTTTTGCCCTGGTTTTAAAATGGATTTTCATAGAATAGAACATAGAATTGTCTAGGTTGGAAGTGACCTTGAAGATCACCGAGTCCAATCATTAACCTAATATTAAAGGTACGTGGAACTAGTGTTGTCATATCAGACCTCAACAGCAAGACATGTTTTCAGAGCAGACTCGTCCTACTGTAACATCAAATGATTGCTTCCAAAAGATATTGACAAATGGAGTTGCATAAAATAAAATCTTTCTAATGAATCTGAATGAAACTTTTATGTAATTTCAAAAAGTTAAATTAACTTAGATTTCAACCTGAAATATTATTTTCTGTTTGGATCAATAAATGGTGCAACAATTAAAAAATGCTGAATGTGTAATATTTTTGGACTAGTTTGACTGTCTAAATGCTGGAAACTTTGCTAAAAGAGATACTTCTGCCATTTTTATACCAGTTTTAAAAAAGTCAAACCAGGAAACTGAAGTTTTAGAAATGTATTTTACTATTTGGCTGAATATGAAAATGGCAACCACGCTCTTCAACCTTTTTAAGTTGGCTCTTCAGTAAGTGATGAAAACCAACAGAAAGAACAAGGCATCCCAAGAAGAGAAGGGAGAATACTTTTTCTCCCCCTCTCTGGACATTTTCTCAAATTTAACCATCTGTAATTTTCAACCTTTTACCATCCTTTGCCATATGTATTTACAGATAAAGTCACTTTCATCACTATTCTTTTTACTGCACTGCAAGAATGTTTAATATTTTAATATCTTTTTTTTTCTCTTCTTTTTATTCTGACAGGTATCCTATCTGCTGCATGCAACTATTACCTTCCCTTAGTTTAGCAATCTGCCTCCTTCTCCTGAAGGACTGTTTTCCCTGTGAACAGATGTATAAAACTTATGATGCCTCCCAGAAAATAGAACGAAGCAGTCAATTTTTATTAGTAAAGCATCATCATCTGTACTATCTTCTCATAAACCAGCCCTTACTACATGGAAATTCTGCACCTTATTTTAAAAGAGTGTTTTCCTCAGCAGATGTTAAATATGAGACAATGACATGCTTATTTTGCTAAAATAAATTAATAGGAAGGGAGCAGTGAGAGTTTGCATGTATCCTAATTTTTAGATTGCCAGTCTGCAACAATGCTGGAGTTGGGTGCTGCAGACAAAGCTAGGTAGTATTGTAGAAAAACAAACCCAGATGTTCCCTTTGTGTCTCTTTTGCCTTTATTCTCAGAGCATTATAGGACTTGTGTTCAGTCTGCAATTTTCAGCAAATCATTTGCACATCAACACTGTTAACCATCACATACACTGTGACAATTGTTGAAGTCTTATTTTCAGGAAAACACATTTTTCTCCCCTCCACATGCAAACATTTCCACATATGCTTTGGCTGTCACATTTACAAAAAATATCAGTTAATGTAAAATTACCATATGTTCCTGACACGATGGAATCCTTCTTAGTGATTTTTCACCATATTCTTAATTTCTGATATTTAAATCCAAATAATATATATGATAAAGAAGAGAAGTTTTATCGGTTGTGTCAGGTAATTATTAAACTAAGACATCATCCCTAATAATAAACAGCAACAAAGTTCATTTGTGAATTGGCCATTGGAATAAAATAGGGTATATCTGAATGTTCCAATACATCAAACCCTATGATTCCATTGGTTATATTCTAAATGCACTGAATCTAAATATTCCTTTTTCTAGGTATACTCTGCTTGAATTTGCCTGGAATAAGAAAGAAATCATATAGTGACACCAGGGACTGAACCGATTTCACGAGTCCTTACTTCTCAGTAAAGAAATTTTAGAAGTGCTTATTATAAGGTAGAATAGCCAATTTTTCAGTTCATAAGAGCCATAAACAAATTAAAGGTGCTGTTAAATGTCACTACTCTGTCAAGTTGTCATTAACAAATTAGTTGAGCACCTAAGAAGCTGCTATCATGTTAGAAAACTCTGATTCTTGTAAGACACGTTAAGAAGTCACAAATGGCACGTTAACTAATGTTAAATGTTAGCTGTCAAGTGTCCACCTGAAATTTTGTCTGTACAGTTATGACACATTCCAGCTGTCATCTAGTGGACAAGCTGATGCTTGGGTGCAGGGAGAGGTTACATGCAAGTTCAAGTTCGCAAAGGGATCTTTAAAGAGTGACACCTCATTTATCATACAGTGTCATGTCCATGACTAATGCCCAAACAGTAACAGATTACAGAAACCACAGAGAGACTAGCTTTACCCAACAAGGGACACTACCATTTCCTGAATCTATTCTTAAAATTCCAGTGCAAATATTTTTTTACTCGGGATAGAAAATGTAAAACATCACACTGTATTTTACCAATTTGTTAATACATCCTTTGAAGAACCATGCTTAGCTGTGTTTACCCATCCCTGCTCTCCTCCTCCAACCTCCCTTACCCACCCCAAGATCCAGGTAAACAATTTAAGATTATGTTTTACATAGGAAATTTTGTTAGTTGCCACTCACATGGAGCACCACGTGAAAGCCATGTCCTGCTTCTAAGCAGAACCTAATTATCAGGTCCTTTCTTGCTATCAGTAGCAGCAGCAACAGCTTCAAGCTTGGCTTTATTGCTGTTCTTTCCCAAATCACTCAAAAGAAAAAGAAGGTACAAAGACAGAGGGAACAGAGAAGCAGCAGTTTTTTGGTACTGAAAGCAAATGAAAAGGGAAGGAAAGAAAAAAAAGAACTGCAGTTAGAAGTTAGTATTGTTGCTAAATGATACTATGCCTTCTGTCTAGTTGAACCCTGTCTTCCATTCCCCTGGAATCCTGATATCACTCATCACTTAGTAAAGTAAATGGTTTATTAATCAAGTAGACTAATTTGCTTACTATTACTTGCTTTACTTGTTACACGTAATCTTATACCAAGTTCTTCTGAAAACAGTCAGCAGGATCATTTGTCATTCTATAGCCACATACAAAAAGGAAAGGAAGCTAGAATAGAGGAAGATTTGATCAACTTAATCGGAATGGAAAAAGGTGTAGCTTTACTGAGGTCTCTGAAGCAGACATGCCATGTCTGCTTACAGCTAACATGGCTGGGTTGGGCACCTTTGCTCCTGTTAATGAAAAAATATGTCTGCATAGAGCAATATTCAGGGATCATTTACTGTTTCAAATCTCCTCTGAATTGTACCGATCTTTTCCCTTGAAACTCAAAATATTACTGTGAAAAAAGTTCCTTCTGAAAACAACATTGCAAGATAGCAGTTTGGTATATCCCTGGTGAATCAAAAATGCAGATCAGAGTATTCATCAGCTAGCTTCACTGTAGTATTTTTATTTAAAAAAAACCCAATAATGGCAAAAAAATTCATGATTCTTGAGTAAGTAAAATAATGACTTAGCATTATCATTCCTTTGTAATTATTGATATGTGATTGCTAAATTGTAAGGTGCCATCAACAGAAGTTAAAAAGGATGTTCTTTGTAACAGAAAGAGCTTCCTGGTGCTCATTTTGTTGTCTCGGAATTAATTCCAGAAGTAAGGCTTTTCTTTAATTAACTGTACCACTTGGGAATCTGTTCTGCTTCAAAAACTTTTCTGATCCCATAAAATGCAGATGATCTTCCCACGGCTTTGTTGATTCTTCATTTATCTGGTTGTAATGCAACAGATCAGAGTGGAAGCTTCTGTATGGAACAGTTCTGACTGGGCTGAAATGAAGAGAGAGACAAGGTGGCAGCAGTCCATTGCCACCAGTAGTACTATAGCTTACAGGTGCATGCAACTGCTTCTAAACCCCAGTCGCCCCAGATTTTAACACTGCTTGAAGCCACAGGAGGTCCAATGGTCTAAGTCACTGTTGGTCTGTTCTGTTTTCTGACTGAAGTAATTTCCAGTTTGTTATTGGTCATTAATGGCTGACAGGAGACAGTAACCTTTAAGTTATTGGGCAGTTATAAGCAGCAGAACTTATTTTTCTAAATTGTTAGCACATCTGAAATAGATGCCATGTCACAATTAATATAACAGTAATGACACCTCTCCAGGGCTTTCCAAAACAGCATATTCAAAGTTCACATTGTTTAATGGAACAATTAATGCAATAATTTTGACTCTAATATATCTTCACTTGTAAATCATCAAGCCATTAACCTTAATAAAGCCAACCTGCTGTCATTTATCATGCTCATCTAAATTGCTCGATGCTCCAGTAACAATACTTCACAGTAAGAAACATTTGAATGCCCCAGTGAAACCTGATAAATACAGCAACCTTTTAATGTACTGAGAGTATTTTGTAAAGAGCAAAGGCAAACTGGAAAGGTACAAGAAAGAGAACTGGGCCAAAAATGCAGGCACCATTAAACATAACAGAATGTAAGGTCCTGATGGCAAACATAGTCCCTGCATTATAACCAAAACCAGACATGTAAAGAGCAGGGTAGGAAAACAGAACATCTTGTCACACAAAATAAGCTAAATCAAATAGCTGGGGAGCACAGACAATATGCCTAAGTATCCCCTTGTGACTGAGCCAAACTGCCACAAAGTTTAGCTGGGGCATACTTTTAGTCACATTCTAAAGCAATGTGAAGCAAGGCTAGGGAATGCTCAGCAATATGAGGTAGTAGATGAGAGATGCAATTTTATTTACCCATGAGAATCAGTCCTATTACAGTAATTTGTGAGAATTTTGCCCAGAAAATTTTGGTTAGAAAAACTATATCGCTTAATTGTAAGGCAGATACCACCTAAACTCTTACCAGGTCAAACTCTCTTCCCTACTGAAAATGCTTAATTCTCTGTTTTTCTATTTCAGTTGCTTTCTTAATGATGAGCCAACTCTTAATGCATTTTGTTTGCCAATAATTTTTGATTTATATATTAAAAAATTACTAAATAGCTCCCAAATGAAATAACAAAAAAGAGTCGTAACACATAAGGGTAGTCATTAGAAGTTATGACTTCTAATGTGGGTGGGTCAAAGAGGAACTTGAATCCAGTGAACAATTTAGGAACTGTTTAACGGCATCATAAGGAATAATTTCAGAACTAAGTAACCAAAATAAGGTTAAAAAAAGCAAAGTCCAAACAGAATAAACAGATTGTTAAAACGATAGCTGTCCATTATGTACAAAAATGACAAAGGTGAAAATTACTATATTCTAGACTATTTCGAGGGGAAAGAAAGCTCTAAAAGTGAAAGAAAAACACCTTAATCATACTTTTCATTTTACCACCCCAAATCATCAACTATGAGCATTAGCTCACTTTGTGCTTAAAAAGCTGTACTGGTTATGCACTAGCCTGTAAGAAAATCTTGAATAACAACTTCTAGAGGACACAGAATACTATTTAAAGTTACTGGCACTGATCAGCAGCTGACATATATCATTGTAGCTCTGCTTAAATCAACACATCCTAGGTATCTGACTCAGAATTTCCAGAGGGAAATGATCATATATCTATGAGTATCAGCCTGGCATTGTCTCCTGGTTTATAGGAAAGGTCTGTAATTGGGCAGACTCCCAGTTTAGATATTTTAAAGTTTCTAAGGTATTGGCTCAAGTTAAAAGTACAACTGTTACTATCTATAACAGACACTTGGCAACTTACCTCAACAAAAATAGCAGATTTAATATTTCATATGAATCACAGAATCACAGAATCTTAGTGGTTGGAAGGGACCTTTGAGATCATCGAGTCCAACCACATGAAAAAAAAAAAAACCAAAAAAAAA
>VXBJ01004658.1:373949-459965 GCA_013400055.1 Nycticryphes semicollaris | reverse complement strand
ATCGATGATCTGGACAGGGGGATTGAATGCACCCTCAGTAAGTTTGCAGATGACACCAAACTAGGTGGGAGCGTTGATCTGCTTGAGGGTCGGAAGGCTTTACAGAGGGATCTGGACAGGTTGGATCAATGGGCCAAGGCCAATGGGGTTGTTGTGACCAAAATGCAGGACCCGGCACTTGGCCTTATTAAACCTCATCCCATTGGCCTTGGCCCATTGATCCAACCTGTCCAGATCCCTCTGTAAAGCCTTCCGACCCTCAAGCAGATCAACGCTCCCACCTAGTTTGGTGTCATCTGCAAACTTACTGAGGGTGCATTCAATCCCCCTGTCCAGATCATCGATAAAGATATTGAACAAGACCGGCCCCAGAACTGAGCCCTGAGGGACACCACTGGTGACTGGCTGCCAACCGGATTTTGCAGTAGTACAAGGTGGAGTAACCCTCATAGTTTAATTCCCACAATAGGAGAGAATAGTTTGTTCCAAAGTAACACTTGAGTTACATTACAGGTAAATTTTATGCAATAACTATAAACACATCTTTATTTTAGACCATACATTTCACATTATTTCATGTTCTACCCACATTAATCTTCCACACTAGCTATGATTTCATTAGTNGCCAACCGGATTTTGCAGTAGTACAAGGTGGAGTAACCCTCATAGTTTAATTCCCACAATAGGAGAGAATAGTTTGTTCCAAAGTAACACTTGAGTTACATTACAGGTAAATTTTATGCAATAACTATAAACACATCTTTATTTTAGACCATACATTTCACATTATTTCATGTTCTACCCACATTAATCTTCCACACTAGCTATGATTTCATTAGTTTATGTGTTTTAGTTAAATAATGTGGAAAAAAATATGTTATTAATAATGTATCCCCATTACCCATAATCA
This sequence comes from Nycticryphes semicollaris, assembly GCA_013400055.1. Lineage (NCBI taxonomy): Eukaryota > Metazoa > Chordata > Aves > Charadriiformes > Rostratulidae > Nycticryphes > Nycticryphes semicollaris. The sequence continues at coordinate 459,055 of VXBJ01004658.1, read as the reverse complement.
CCTAAGTGATCTGTTTGGGTTTATTTCCCCATGCTATTATAATCAACAGATACATAGAATTAGCTTCACAAAATATTGAAAAACTTACTCAGGTATGAACTCCACATTGGAGGATCCAGTGAGGTAACAGAATCAGAAAGAATAACCCTTGGAGGGTTAAAGTCATGGGACTTTTGGTTGCATTAGTCAGCTGTATCACCAACTGTGAAGTTCTGCTTTGGTAATGTAACTTAGCATCACCTCAACTATAAAACACATTGTTTCAGAAAAAGTGAACGCTTCCAACCCTCTTCTCAGTGTCTTTTAGTGCATTCACTGAATTTCAACCAAAGAAGTTGGCTTGGTTACAGTACTGTAATTATGTCTGTGCATTTGGCAAAGTCCTGTCGCTCTTGCAAGGGAATTTCTGCACTTTCAAGTGCCCATAAAATGAGATCAGAGGCATATTGGACACCTACACTCTCCAGTGGGATAGGATACAAAATCATCATCGTGAATGTCAGTTTGGCACAGTGCAGTACCATGCAGGAGGTCCACCTCGGTCTGGAAAGCATCAGGGATATCTTGGAGCAGAACTGCCTCCTTTGCTGATGTAAACACGTTGTTTCTGGCTCTGTAGCCAGCTTAGTGAGGATTTCAGCATTGTGTGGTATCAGTTTGTATGCATGGGTCCAGACATGCCAGAAACTCCTGGAAACACAACCTATGTCTGTTGACTAGGGCACTGGTCCTGGGCAGAGTGGAACGAGTTCAGGCTGTGAGTCAGAGACATGTGGGACTGGCGAGAGAGCATCAAGACATGGAGAGCTCTGGAGCCAAAAGCTCCCGAAGTGTTGCCAGTCTCCCTGAACCAGAAAAACAAATCCGGAAATCTCCATTTTCCTGAAAGAGTGTAAGATCTTCCAAGGGGCTTTTAATTTGACAAGTGAAATACTTCAGCAAATCCATTTCCAAACCTGGTCAAAACTCAGAAGACAAGAAGTATTAACACAAAAACAGAACAGAAATTCTTGGTCTAGAAATTCTTGTTTTAGATATATATTTCTGTTCTTTGCCTGTTAAATACATAGAATGTATTCGCTGATAAATATATGTTCAAAAGAAAAATTAGCAATTTGCAGGTAAGTGCAAAACAACCATAAAATTCAAAGTATAAAGGTGTTAAAATGGCAAGCCAAAAACAGAAGTTAAAGAAAAACTACTCAAGGTTTATAAAACATAATAAATGTACATTACAAACCATCCATTTCAACACATTTTCTACTATTATGTTTATGATGGCAATAAATATTAGTTGTATCCTAATTATTAATGTGCATCAGAGATAAAATTTCACAATAGCATGGGAGATATTTAGATGTGATTGTATTTATTTATTTGTTGTAATAGCAATATCTTTGGTCTTTCTTCTTGTTCACAGCCTGGAAATTTTGCTCTTAAGCAATTATTGTGAATCATCCATCATTTCCTGTAATTTTGCTCATATTTATATATGTTTGGTCTTTTCAGGAGCACATGATACTTCTACTAGCATGTGCACACCATGGGAATCTATTGTGATTTATGTTTTCCTTTTACTGTGCAACTGTCATTAGCAAACTCATAATTTCAAAATTGTTTCCAGCCGTTCATTTAAATTCCCACATACTAGCCCTCAAATCTAATTGTTAAAACAAGGGCTGATACTAAAGATGACTGAGTACACTACTGACAAATCATTAGATAAAAACACTGCTCATAGTTGTTTCCTCAATGACATTAGAATAAATAAACATCTACTTAATTCAGTAGAGTTTAAATACTATGCAGCTATATAAACATAATGATCAAATATAAATATAAACACTACACAAAGTTGTAGAAAAGTGCATTAAATTGTGCAAAAATGTGGAGAGTTTGAAAAGGCAACCCAGAGCAGTGACATCCTCAGAACCTGCTGAAATTCCACTGCCATGAAAGTCCATTTATACTTTTGATAAATTTCACTTCTGTGAATATCACAGAGATCTAAATCTGCTCTTTTTTTCATGCTCATGAATGCATTACCTCACAAGCAGCTTTACTGTTTTCCTATTTCCCTTGAGAAATTCTTTCCCAGAGTGCCTCATTCCTCCTATATTCATCTGTCTCCTTTTAAATATCTCATTATCAACTCGTATTTGCCATCCAGCTGCTTAAATTTTGAAAATCCTACCAACTTCATTTTAATCTACCTTTCTCTTAGGTCATGTCTTGCCTTCCCTTTTTCTTTTCTTTCTATACGTGTGCATTCATTTGCTCTTCCATGTTCTTTGGGCTACTTGAATTCAGCTTTACTGAAAATGGTATGTTCTATTCTGGCTATCTTGCTTTGTCATGGAAAGATTATGGATGTTCATCTCTGGTGATGGCGGTCTGTGACTTTCCTACCAGTGTTTCAAAAAGTATGATGACCAGTTTCTGTAGATTAGAACTGCGTATTTGAGGAAATCATGCTGAGAGTAACTTTAGTGGATAGCTAAAGTGATTTTTGAAAACTGGCAATAAAGAACAGAATCAGAAACTATAATAAATCAATCATAGTAGTCATTGAAAAATGTATTGATGAAAAATATTTTTTTCTTTTTCTATACTATATATAAACCTGTATTAGTCCCGTGTATCTAACTGAGAGGCAATCTGAGTTAACCACAAGATTTCAGTGAAAATACCAGAATTCTAGCCTAACAGGAAGAATGAGAGACTAGAGAACACTATTTGTCTTAACTTCAGAGTTTTTGTTGTTTGCTGGAAGAATTATTTCATGGATCATTTATTTGACTATTAGCCTTTTTACAAGGTTTTATTTCCTAGATATTCATGCTTGCTTCAGAGATAGGCTGTATTCAGCATGATAGCTCTGAAAGAAGTGCAGGAAGGAATATTAGTTTTTGTCCATGGTCTTCTGCCTTTTATAAGGAAGAATAAATCATATGAGAGGAAAAAAAAAAAAAAAAAGAGAGGTGACTTTATGTGAGCCTTGGTACTGGAGCAAACTGTTTTGTGATGGTTGTTTGAACACAGCTAAGAACCAGTTTTCCATGTTAAATGAAACTTTCTTTTCCTAGACTTTACTACAGTATGATATGATACTTTGATAAGTAAAAATGTTCTGAAGCACACAGAAATAATATGAGTAGTGCCAGTTAGCATTCTTTTCAGTACATAAGACCACTTTGGATATTAATTCATTTTCTGGGGTAAAAAACCATAATCTGCAAAATATATAAAATGATCTTTGCTGTGCAAATTAAAATGATCTGCTTACAGAAAAGCTTGAAATTGTAGTGGAATAATCCTACATATAGAACTTCAGAAGCTGCAAAGGGATTAATCTTTACAATTTAATTTCAAAGAAACTGAGTAAAATTCTGCTCAGTATATAGGAAATGAATTTCAGAGATTCACAATGAATTCTTGGGATAGTTTGCTTCCTTGCTCTTAATTTTTTTTTCCCCTCAAGAAATTCTGACAATCCAGTTGACTGACCCAACTATCTCACTTAAAATATGCTTCATATATATTGTAAATATCTTCCCCTGATTCAAAACAAATCTGAATAAAAGATGGAATTAATACTAAAATGCATCCAATCTCTGTTTCTGTATTCGAATCTTATCAGCTCTTATAACTTGTTACTGTGTGGCTGAGGAGCCCCCCTTCCATGAGTCTATAAACTATGACAAGGTGGGTCACCTTCTCCGGTGAAATGTGCTCTGCCCAAATTGCCAGAATTCTGAAAGAAAGACCACAAGTTAAAATCCTGTTATGCCATAGGTCTTCAATTACTTGCAAAGAGCAGAGCCTGCTAACTACAGCAAAGGGACAGAAAATGAGTTGGATATATTGCTTCTTGATTACTGTGCTCAGAGCTGTGTTTTGAGCAGATTGTTCTTCCAGAGCCTTGCTAACGAAAGCCCGTTTATTTTCCACTATCCCACATAAATCTCTTATCTTTTACAGGACACAGAGAAGCTCTCTAATGACACAGAGCCAGGATCACCACCTGCTGACACAATGGTAAGAGAGGTCTCTCACCAGAGATCAAACCAGTCTTTTTTGTATTATAAAGGCCAAGTTCTGCTTTGACTGACTCAGAGAATATAGGATAGAGATTTTAGATAGTTATTAATGTTAATATCTATATTGATATAGAATTAGAGTTTGTTAAAGAGCCAATAGACCCTCCTTTTTTCTGTCTCATGCAGAGGTTGAACGATCAAATCCCCAAACCACAAATTTTATGCAAAATAGCACAAGACCACACACATTTCACAGGCTGTAAACAGAGTAAAATGTGACAGCATCTTCACTGGTGCGGATGGAGGTTAAGTTGTTGAAAATCAGCCAACTAAAGAAAGCTAGATTCTCTCAAAAACTTTATCATATAATTTACTTATTTTCTTGCTCAAATGAGATGAGGGAATTTTGAAAGCAATAGAACCCCAAAATGTGTAATACTGTTGACAAATTGCCAGGCATCACACTCAAGTAATTATCCCTGTATCCGTCATTAGTCACTGCAATGGGCAATGACAATCTATCAACTAGAAAAATAAATACCAAGGAGAGTTCAAAATAGCCTTAGAGAAGCTTTAAGAAAGCTGCCAGTTGGTATTTTATACCAGCTTGCTCATTTAATATTCTAGAACACCTACAAAGACCATGGTCATTTATATTAATTGACTCATTTCAATGGCATTTTTCTGAAGGCAATCATGTGATTCAGGGCAGTGATTAAATCAAGTAGCAGGCACAAACAGATATTCATAATCAACAGAAAATAAATGGGCCTGATCTTATATTCTGAGGTCTTGCAGATTGCAGAGGAAGCTGCATGGAAATACCCTGGATACCTTAACTCTGACAATTTGCAGAAATTACTAAAATCTCAGTGATTACTCCAGTCATTCAGATTTTGGAGCATAAATCACTGTTCTTATTTGCTCATCCAGTTCTATGACTGCAATTTGAATGCCTACAGTGAGTACAGATCTGGATATGTGAGCTTAAAGTAACCCATATCTTTCAGAAGACCACCAGCTTTATTCTGCATTAAAAGAAATCTCTGGTGGTATTCTAAGGTAGTTCTAATGTGAATGTAATCCAGAAATCAGTTTAGTATTTAAAACGAAGTGACAGTTGCAAAGTCATCAATTAAGAGGATTAGCTTTGTTTTTCAATTGTAAAAGATATAATCTAAAATCTTAAACACTATAATATTGACTTTGTATAATTTACATGCCTGGCATAGAATGAGAATAGATAGATGTTTCAATATTTGTATTGGTGAGTCCATGAACAATGCTAGCTCTAACATCTGAGATTGTAAGAAATCAAACAAAATCTCTGTCTATATAATCTCTAGAAAATGTCTGTTTCTTTGGGAGTTTGTTTTCCCTCTTCCTCTACTAGAAGCCTATTTCTGTAGTAAGTACAAAGCAATAATTTCATTGATTTGCTTCTAGTGCTGTAACAAGCTGCTCTCAGTATGATAGTACCAGTTATCTAATCAAAAATCTTGCACTTATTTGAATACATATATCAACAGACTTGATAGGGGGGCAGAAAAATGTGGTTTCTTCACTATTAAGATAAAAATATTTTGTCTCCAAAAACAAAGTAATGGAAAAAAAGAATTTGACTAAATCTAATGTAGCAACTTTGATCCTGAAAAATATCCTAAGTAAAGACAGAGCACAACATGCAGTTTATGCAACTTGAATGACAAATTTATAGATATTGGAAGTGAAAGAACGGGTTAAGAGAATGAAAAATGGTAATAAGGATTTTTTTAAGGTTGTTTTCCTCTGTGAAACAGAAAATTATTTACACTGGATACAGTTTAAGAGGAAAAGTTACTATTTAGAACTAAATATGAAACTCAAGAATAAAAGAAGTGTCTGATAACATACTTATGACTTAATAAACACTGTAATTGTTCCAAATTCAACAATCAAAGGCTTATTGGTACCTTAGATTTTCATAGAATCATAGAACGGTTTGAGTTAGAAGGGACCTTTAAAGGTCATCTAGTCCTAACTCCCCTGCAATGAGCAGGGACATCTTCAACTAGATCTGGTTGCTCAGAGACCTGTCCAACGTGATTTTGAATGTTTCCAGGGATTGTGCATCTCCCACCCCTCTGGCAAAATTGTGCCAGTGTTTCACCACCTGCATTGTAATAAATTTCTTCCTTATATTTAGTCTTAATCTTCCCTCTTTCAGTTTAATGTCACTCATTTTTTAACTTTTTCAGTTTTAGTCAGATGCAGTGGAATCAGTCCAATGCCTTGAAATAGTGAAATACAATAGCTAGTGAAAGTAGGATGAATGTTGGAAGGAGCTGGTATCTTTAAACAAATTTTTGGGAGACTGAGATTTTTGTTTTTACTTGTATTTGTAATTAATTTTATCAGTAGCCACGAGAAACCTGCTTACTCTAAAAAATGTGAAGCAGCAGCTCAGCAGTGAAGCTATTCTCTGAGACAAGTCAAATTCCTCAGGAGAACTTGGCTGAGACATGATTATATACAGTGCTCCCAGGCTAGCTGGTTGTTTTCATTCTATTAAGTTCAGTCCCCAGTGACTCAGAATATTGTCGCTATTGCCTGAAACGATAAGTTTTAAGGGGTCCAGTGGGGAACCACAAAGATGATCAGAGGGCTGGAGCACCTCTCCTATGAAGGCTGAGGGAGCTGGGCTTGTTCAGCCTGGAGAAGAGAAGGCTCCAGGGAGACCTTAGAGCAGCCTTCCAGTATCTGAAGGAAGGCTACAGGAGAGCTGGAGAGGGACTCTTTGTCAGGGAGTGTAGTGACAAGACAAGGGGTAACAACTTTAAATTGGAAGAGGGGAGATTTAGATTAGATACCAGAAAGAAATCCTTTACTGTGAGGGTGGTGAGGCACTGGAACAGGTTGCCCAGAAAAGCTGTGGATGCCTCACCGCTGGAGGTGTTGAAGGCCAGGCTGGATGGGGCTTTGAGCAACCTGCTCTAGTGAGTGGTGTCCCTGCCCATGGCAGGAGGGTTCGAACTTGATGATCTTTAAGGTCCCTTCCAACTCTAACCATTCTATGATTCTATGAAATTCCATCATATTGACCAACAATTTATTAAAAGAACTTTTAAGTATGTTTTTTGTTACAAAAGCAGTTTTCTTTAACAAAGCAGGTGATTTTAGTTGTCAGGCAGGACTCCTCTGGACCAGTATATCCAGATTTTCAATCAGCCCTGTATCAGCCCTGTTTGTTCACACTGTTTCCATACATTTTTGCATTGAAATGTTTATTACCTTGTTTATTGCTGCTGTTGTTGGATGTAGCAGCAGTACAGTGGTGGCAATATCTTGATCCATTTCACTTGAGGCTATAAAAAGAAAAATATATATGTAAATTGGCATATTAATGTGCATATATGTATGTTACAGGTGTAAGAATTCAATCTCAAGGGCTAGATGTGCAGAGAGTGGGATGTTGTCTTCCTTCTTTTTTTTTGTTAAATTTCTAAAACCAATGACCTGAGTTCATCCCACCTTCTCTTGGTTACTTAATGGAGACAATTAAATTAGAAGCCTAGTTACCGAAAGCTTCTGCTGTGGAGAGTTATAGACATCTTGACAGAATGATTCATATCTTACAGAAGCTGACTCATTTTTTGGAAATTAATATCTTTTTGCACTAATGATAGAGGGAGCCTAAGGTGAACAGACTCCCAACTTAGGAAGTCCAACTAAAGACACAAAAGCAGATGAGTGATGTTAGGTCCACCTAATTCATCTTTAGCTGGCTAAGAAAATCTCTGTCAAAATTACCTCATAGCTGTGTCACAAAATTGAGGACATTTTTAAATACAGGAATGGTTTTAACATAATTTAGATAAAACCAAGAACAAGATATTTCCAGTTTGGGAAACATTTTTTATCTTTTCCATTTGCCAATGGTTTGTGAGAAGAGATATTGCGATGTTAGCTTAATTCCCTAAAAGATAGGTAAATATATAGAATTTAGACAAGGACCTACAGTTATTTGAATTTATATGCAAAACCATATTTTAAACTCATTTTTGGAGCATGGTAAGAAATTCAAAACCACTTTTTGCTTACATTTGTTCAAAATGATCTGTAGGACAGGATAAGTTTTTGCACAGAAGTACAAGTTTTAACACCAAACTGGCAAAGCACTCACTTTCAAAGAGGTAATTTCATAACCTGATAGTTTTTGTAGTAACGTCCTGAAAAAAAGAAAAAAAAAATTAAAGAAAAATGCTTGCAAGTGAAGGAGTTTAAAATGCATCCTTCTATTCCTTACTCTATTACTGTAAAGGAGAACTGAAAAATCAAAACCAAACAAAACACAGCAAAATCGAGATTCAAGTTTTTTTCCACAAGTTAAAAGCAAACACTTTCTTCATCTGTGCAGCAATATTTTTTTCCCTCAATATATACGTATGAGATTATTTGGCTTTTTACTGAGTGACTGGTTTGATACTATTTTATAATTTGTCTTATAGATTCTTCTCACAAACTTATCACATAAGACAATCGATTCCCTCCTGTAAACAAACTGCCTTAATCTCTGATTTTACATTCCCACATCTATTGATATGTAAATGGTGTGCAGAGCATACATTTTTCTTCATGCCTTTAATCTGGTATTCTAGTACAAGACAAACATAAAACCTTTTAATTGGGAACCATCATCTTCTTGTACTTACATTGGTACCCATCAGGAGCACATGGCCTAAATTGATGAGAATTAATTCTAAGGAAACAAGCTAATTATATTGTTATATTTATCAGGCATCAATGATTATGTAAGAAGTTAAAATCTTATTTAGTATATTTCTCACCTTTTCAAATTTAGGCTTTATTATGGGAAAAGAAGGAATGGACTATAAAGGCCAAGAGAACCTCCATAAATAGCATTTATTTATTAATTATTTGAATCTTCCTCATGGGTGGTTTTTGTGTTTGTTCAGGTTTTTTGTTGCTGGTTCCCCCCCCCATATGTTATCACAAATATTATATCAATTTAAAAAAAGTTGAAGAATAGTATTGTATTCATTTAGTTTAATAAGAACAGTTCTGTGATCACAGTATCTGCAAAGAACATTATCATTTAATATATGCCTGAACATTCAGAACTCCCATGGGACTGTTTAGTTTGAGGAAGAGGAGGCTGAGGGATGACCTCATCACTCTCTACAACTACTTGAAAGGGCAATGTAAGAGGTTGGTGCTGATCTCTTCTCACAGGGAATTAGCGATAGAATGAGAGGGAATGGCTTCAAACTGCAACAGGGTAGGTTTAGGCCGAACATTAGGAAAGAATTTTTCACAGAAAGGATGGTCAGACACTGGAATAGGCTGCCCAGGGAGGTGGTTGAGTCCCCATCCCTGAATGTGTTTAAGAGTCGTTTAGATGTGGTGTTGGATATGGTGTAGGGGAGTAATTTGTAGAGTAGGGCTGATGGTTGGACTTGATGATCCCAAGGGTCTCTTCCAACCTGAACGATTCTGTGATTTGCTTGTAAGCATGCAGAAGGCAAGAATAGTTACCAAATATTCACTATACTCATTAAATATATATCTGAACATATTATTCAGTTTATTCAGTAGATTTTTAATGATTTTACGGCTTTCTTCCTCTAGGTATTTAAAGACTAAAAGATCCTATGATAATTACAGTTTGGGGATCAGAATGAAAGTTTAAAGAAACACCACTGCATTTCACGTGAGCAACTTTTTAAATTGAAAAAAGAAAGATGTTAAACTTGTATGCATATCAAGATTTAATGTTTTGCCTTTTCCTCTAGGACACAAAACACTATTCAAAACACAAATACTTCTACACTAGGATAATATTAGCCAAATTTCAAACTGTACAGGACCATATACAATGAATTTACATGCAGGAAAACCATTAGTGTGAGAATAAGCTAAAATTTACAAAGCGTCAAGTTCATGACTTGATGCTCCATAACTTCAGGCTTCAGTAAAGAAGTTAGGTGCTCAGGGACTGGTAATAGGTCTCAAGCTGGACAGGACTTTAAAGCAGAGCTGTTAGACCTGCTCCATAATGTAGGAAACCACTGTTGCAGTCTCTAAAGTTCTGATCAAAGAACAAAGTAATCACTCTCAATGAGAAAACTCATACCTCCAGGGAAAGTCTATCTCCTGCCTGCTACAACTGCGGTCAGGAGTTTTCTTCCAGACTGACTTTCTAATTGGCAGCTTTCAGTAACTTCCTGAGTCAGCCAAACTCTATTTAGTCCTCCCAGATCACTTCTTTCCTTGACTATTGAGATCTCTTCTCCCTACTTGACACTCTCCCAACCAAGCAAACTCAGTCTCTCTGAAAGAGGGAACAATTAATGAATTGTGCATAAGACAGGATAGAGCTGTCCTGCTCTTCAGTTGCCCACAATCTTTCTAAAAAGAACATAGTAGACAGTAAACTCTAAGTAAGAAAATACTAAACATATATGCTTATTCTCCAACGTTCCCTAGCCTCCATGTGCAGAAAATGGCAAAAGATTAATTTTGTCAGATGACTCACAATGGTTACACTAGACAACTAGACACCTGCCCCGAATTTTCTGCTGGAGGAATCCACCCTTTTTTGTTGACTGTGGAAAGCTTCTAGACAAAAATATTTCTCCCCCCAACACAGCCTGAGCTTTGGGAGAACATGGCTGTCTGCCTATGGGCTTTTACAGAGCCACCATTGGCATCTTTCTCAGTAGTGTTATATAGCAACAACCATTAATTACTTCAACAGGTGGGTGGGTCTGTGTTTTGACACCTGGCAGCTCATAAAACAACTGCTTGCCTGAAATCAAAAGTTTCTTTTCTTAGCTCTTTCTAGTGCTTTTACTGATGGGTGCACTGATAAGGTCTAATAATGACGTGGTTACTTCTGTGGCACAAGCTTTTCTTCTGCTTTGCAACATTTATTATAATATAAAATTTCAATATGCATATTTGCAGATCTTGTCTTTTATCCATTTTGCTGGTACACCTGCCACTTTTGATATATTATTTCTAAGTTTAAGATAGCCTAAATATTGAATAAACCTCTTTTTTCTTCTGTCATTTGTATGTTATTTTGAACCAAAATAATGCTTGCAATGAACATTCATTCTTTGAATCACAAAACAACGTTTATTTTCTTCTATCCATTGTCCTTCAGGGTTTTTTTTTCTGCAAAAAGGGTTTTTTTTTCTTCTTTCTTTTTCAGCTGACATGAAACCTTTGTAAATTAACACTTGTATTGCAGACAGTCCCAGGAAAAGAAACATAACAGTTATGATTAGACTTTTGGGATTAAGAGTTGATAAATGAAATTACTTCAGTTTGTTTTTAATATTTATGAAGCAGCAATCTGTCTGTTAGAGTGCTTACAATGTAGCAAAAATTAACAAAACTTTAGAGTGGTTTGGAACCTAAATTACAATCCATAATTATGGTGGGACTTTGCACTCACATGAAAGGACTAGGAGTCTGCAAAGCAGCCCATGGGACCTTTTATTCCTTAGCTAAAAACTGATTATGAACTTATTTGCTATGTCTTCAAGGGATGTGTTATCCCACTGTAGGTGTCTGCAAATGCTTATTGAATGTATCTTAGCTCAAGGTCTAGAATACTGTGCTCACATTTCCTAGTCTCTTGCAGAAAGGATCCTATCTTTCCCCTTTACACAGCTATTTAATGACAGAATTAATTACTTTTTATTCACAAATATAGCTTCCATTTTTAAAAGCAGCATTCACATACCATTACAGACTTCCTCAGACAGCAGCAAAGAGAGATTTTAAAAAACCCAAAACACCAGAGTACCAGTTTTTCACATTCAAACAATTACAAATGAGAAAGCTACAGAATCATCTAGTCAGTATATGTGCAGATTTCCTTGTGTACATATACATATATTTAACAGGAAACATATACCATTATGATTAAAAGATGTGTATATGTGAGAGTTGTATTTAAATATACAGTGTATAGTCTAAAATGTATGTCTTCTGTCTTCAGTGGGGTGACAGAAGAAGGAAGGATGAATGCTCTGCTCGGGAGAGAAACAAGGTCTAGATGGGCAGGGGGAGGAACAACTGAAAAGCAAAAAATTTTCTTGCTTGTGAATGAGGAGGGCTCACACATTCTAAGATGGGAAACTATAGTGCTGAGACAAGAGACAAAAAGAGATTTTCTTCAGAACAGGTATTTTGTTTCCCCAATCCAGTAAATGAAGTCCTTCATATCTGCTTCGCAGAGGAATGCACCTCACAGTCCACAAGGCATGGGTGTAAGTGCAGAGAAACTGCCCAAGGAATCCTTCCAACCACACCTGGTACAAATGAAGGATATTAACAAGCCATTCTACTTCCACTTACTCCTGCTATAGGCCCTTTGCTACACACACACTCGTTTAACTCTGTCTTTGCCCAAGGTATTTTTTAATATATACCTCAAACCTGTAGAATGTGTGTGTGGAGCTATGGTACTTAGCTGGTGAAATATGAAGAAATAAGGCACTAATGTTAGATCTCTATTAATGGATCCTCCCTTAAAAGAAGTTTAGGCATATGCATAATTTAGTAAATGTTAATACTGAAAAAAAAACCTCAAACCACCCACTCTTACAGAAAATGTGCTAGTCTTCAGAAATTGCATCAAATATTTAAATTAAATTTAAATTTTAGTATGAAACAGACTGATGATTCTATTTTAAGTCCAAATCTCAATGTACTCTGAACGCTTGATCTGCTATCATTGCATCTATAATGTAGAAAACTATTAGACAGTATTATTAACAGCTTTAATTAGCTATAAGCAAAAAGACCATAAAAGAAATATAAATAACATGTTGTAATTAAGGAGTAAGTAATATTAGTAACATGTTTCTCTAAGCAGTTAGGTGACTGAAGGTACAGGCTTTCTTTTTTTTAGGTACTCATGTACTGTTCATGACTCATTTGTTAAAGTTATAGGTCCATAGCTTGGTATGTTGTTAAAAGCAAAGAGAAAAAACAAAAAAAAAGGCTTGGAATAACCAGGCAATGGAAAGAAGCTATGATGTTTGGTTTAAAACTCAGACTCTGAAAACCATTTTTTATTTTTGTCTTTGATTCACATTTTCCACAATATTGTTGACAGACCCCATCCAAAATGTTATTCTTGCTGAAAATCAACCAGCTTGGTGGCATTATGCCAGCTGTGATTTTCAATTCTTTCTCTACAAGTCTGTAAAATACGGTTTAGAAACAGAAGCGCAGATACCATAATAAGGAAGAGATTGATTATTTAACTGAAGATTTGCTATGGCTTGCTACAGTTTGTAGTGGTAGTGATTCTGCACTGTCATTTGAGATTACTTTCCAAGCACTCAGTGGTCACTATAAATACTTCTTACACTCCATTTGTGATACCCAGTGTTCCAGATTAGGTTCCTCTGTAACAGTAAATTACATGTCACTGGAAATGTGATTGACTATTACTCAAAAAAAAAATATCCACCAAAAACCCAACCAACAATTAAAAGCCCCTCCTTTTGTTGGAATACAATATTTAATTGGAATACAAGTCTTCTTACCTTGTCACTATCTCTTCTAGTAAAACCTGGAAAAACGTTATAGACAGTGAAAAATTGGAGTGAGCTTTTGCTAACATCACAAAGCTGCCTTGTCTATGAAGTCATGCAGGTTTACAGGCAGTCAAGTGCTGTGGGAATGACAGGGAAGAATAACAAATACTTTAATAATGAAGTGCATGGATATTAAAATGCCTGGAAAAGGAAAATATAATAAAGAGATGAACTGAAAGTAAGGCAATGTAGAGGCTGTACTTTGTATTCAGTAATCCTAATATAACTGAGAGAAATCTCTTATTTTCTTCTCTGTCCTTTACACATCTTGCAAATTCCCATAGACTATGTGTTTGATATGGAAGGGACCGGCAGGAACAATGCTTGGATTAATGAAATTATTTACAGGCTCCTGGATTTTTTCTAAAATGGTTAAAGAAGGTGACCTAGTGCTGTTTTTGTCACATTCATTTAACTATTATGGTTACTAAAAAGCGGTAACTTTACAGTCTTATTTAGACTCTTCCAGGAAATGAAATTCACGATTTGAGTGTTTTTCTGTACCACTTCTGTCCTTCCTGCACAGACAGAATAGTCTGAGAAAACAGGTGTTATTGTTTATCTTCATTTTCCATGGAGAACTAAACAATATCTTTTATCATAACGCCTATTATTATATTTCCTTCAGCTGTTTATTCCACCATTATACAGCAGAAGCTCTGAGTATCATCAAAGCTTACGAACCTTCATTAGATCGTAACAGCACAAAGATCTAGGTTATGTTTTCTAGTTATTTTAAAAGTTGCTTGACTTGCTGAAAATACCTCACTCATACACCCAGCATGGGATTCATCTGATCTGCGATACAGATACCTATGCTTGAGCCAGCAGTGTATATTCCCTTTATAGCCAATGGAGAGAAACAAGCATTTCTAGAACGCAGCTCACAGCCTCTTAATGCAAACTCCCAATTAGGTCAGATGAATCACACCTTAGATATTGCTATATCTCTCCTTGTCTGTTAAGCATGTCAGGTGACTGGTTCAGATATATAAAATGATAAGCATTCCTCTCTTTCTAAACCTGCCAAAGCTTGTTTCCCTCATTCTTTCAAGGAAAAAAAAATCCTATATCCTATGTACCTTCTTTTTGTAACTTCAATATTATTTTTAATAACTTCTATCTTAGTTCTTCTTTCCACAATAGTGGTAGTAAATTACATTTAATTTATTGATTGACTGTTTAAGACTGGTATTAGCTGCAGAGTTGATATAGAGGAAGAAAGAGATTCAGCAGGTAATCTCATAGCCTAATTAAAGGAATAAATGGGTATAAATTAAAGTGTGAATTTATAAATGTTCTTTGACTGGCCCTCTCCTGAGACTACTCCTTTCTGTGGGACGGAAGCTTCCAGCTATCCTTTCAAAGACTGGAAGAAAGTTTGCTCTTTGAAAAGAGAGAAAGAAATTACATCACAATGACATCATCTATTCAAAAAAGTCTAGTAGTTTAGTATATAACTGGCTAGTTTGGATAAGTTCTTTGAAAATCCTCAGATTAAAGACAAAATTGAATCCAGGTGCTCAGAGTTATTCTGTACAGATAGGTGTAATTTCTTCCTAGAAAAGAAAAGATTGGCAACAAACATGCTGGGTTGTTTTGTGTACATTAGCCTGTTCTTATTCCTGGCACATGTGATTGAGGAGCCAACAAGGAAAAGATTTCTTCTGGACCTGATACTTACAAACAAGGAAGAACAGTTTAAAAGTCAGAGACAGTCTTGGTTGCAGTGATGGTATTCAAGATCCTAAAAAGAAGGAGTAGGGCAAAAAGCACAACTGCAGTCCTGGCTTTCAGGAGAGCAGACTTTGGTCTCTTCAGGGACCTGCTTGGAAGAATCCCATGGGATATAGCCCAAGAGAGAAGCACAGGAGAGCTGGTTGATATTCAAGGTTCACTTCCTCCAAGCTCAATAGTCATACTGGCAAGTAGGGAGTCGAGCAAATGCAGCATGTGAACTGCATGGATGAGCAAGGAGGTTTTAATTGAACTTAGACATAAAAAAAGAAGTATATCAGAGGTGGGCCCAGAAAGAGTATATAGAAGCTGTCAACTCTTGTAGGAATAGGGTTAGGAAAGCCAAGGATGAACTGGAGTTGAATCTGGCAAGGGATGTGAAAGCCAACAAGAAAGGATTCTGCAAATATATAAACAGCAACTGAAAGACTTGGTAAAACATGGCCCAACTGCTGAATGGGGCAGGGGAGTTAGTGACAAATGATGTGGGAGATGCTCAGGTACTCAATACCTTTGTTACCTCAGTCTTTATCAGTAAGACCTATATTCAGGAGTCCTAGGCACCTGAGATCAGAGGAAAAGTTTGGAGCAAGAAAGCCTTACTCTCAGTAGAAAAGGACAAGATTAGGGAGTACTTAAACAAACTGGGCACACACTGGAGGTTGTGGAGACTCCATTCATGGATATACTGAAAAGCTGACTGAACATGGTACTGGTCAACTCACTTCAGATGACCCCTCTTGAGCAGGGGGTTGGACTAAGTGATCTCAAGAGGTGCCTTCCAACCTAAAGGATTCTAGGCACCAGCCTGTAGTGGTGGATAGAGCAAATTTATGTTTGAACTAAAGCTGAACTGCGGTGATGCAAAGAGTTCAGTGCACACACAAAACCAAATCTTCTATACATAAAAGTTAACCTCAATTTGCTGGACCTGACCTGTGTAGGTTTCGGACATAGTCAATGGAAAGAAAATTTTCTTCAGAGAAAATTCAGGGTTGAAAATTAGCTATAAGAGTTCTGACTCCCTTCTGGAAGGAGTCAATTGCTTCCATGACCAGAGGGACCCCTGAGAAAACATACAAATCCATGGAGCCAAACAGGGGCTTTTCATTTGCTACGCTAGACTTCATTTTTAAATCTCACCAAGTCCCACTTCAGGTCCTTTTTTTGGATCTAACCCAGAAAACTTTCTTCAAAGCCTGAATGGTGAATGAGAGAAAATCTTTGAGCATACTTGTCTCATTAAGCACCAAGCTGCCAGAGTTTAAGTTCAGAAATATTAGTCCGATGTTCTTTCATCTGCATAAATACATTTTTACAGGACATTTGGCCTTTTTCATTCCTCCAGTTTTCTAATAAAGATTGAACTTCATAGGAAGAGAGAAGGGCAGAGAGTCTGATTGAGAGGAAAGAGTAACACAGGGAGAGTAACTCTCTATATATTGAATCTCTCTGATTCAGATTGTTATATATATGATATCAAGAGCAGAATGATTGACATTGCAATAAGAGATAAAGACAGAAACACCTCCAGAGTATCATAGCATTCACTTGCTATTTTGAATTATAAGAACATTCTTGATTTAGTTAAGTAAGAAACATACTTAGGTTTAAAATATATACACTGAATATGACCAGAAGTCATAGGCTACCTTTTACATTGAATTTTTCCCCTTTGTTTAAAAATATGCTTTTCATTACTATTATACCCAAGCATTTCTAATTGGGTAGAAAAATAGATAAGAGCCACTTGGACCTATTCTTTATATCTGTGCCTTTTCAAACAAATCTTCAGTGAAACGTGTATCCATCAACCCGATATTTTTGCAGTCACAATCCTCCCCCTAGTCCTCCATTGTGATGGTGGGGTGCTTTTATTTGGTAGAGGGCTGGATAATTTCAGTAAACATGCTCAAAACTCAAATCTTGAAAGTTTTGTTTTCAATTACATTAAAAATTTAAATTAAAAAAAACTCAAATTTTTTTTCCTTTCTCTTTTTGTGGGATTGGATTTACTTGCCCAGTGACAGTGGTAGGGCTGAATAGAAAGTTTAAGCCATTCCAAATTGTACTCATAAGTCAGCTGTGAAGAAAAACATGGGGTTGAGGAAAACATGAGCACTTTTAGTGAACTGGTATTTAACCTCTTTTATATAGTAGGTATGGATTTTTTTTCAAGTATGAAGCATACTTAAAATTGACTCTGATAAATATATTTAATATAAATGAACCAGACAATGACTTAAGAGAAGAAAGCATATACATATTCATAAATACATGATTTGCTTGGTGAGTTTTTACTTGGTTTTGGCAGCCAAAGAACCCACACAGCCACTCTTTCTCTTCCCTCAAACCACCCGCTAGCCCCATATGATGGAGAGAAAGTAAGAAAAACAGTGGCAAGAAAGTTCACAGGTCAAGATGAAGACACGGAAATTATTCACATATTATTGTTATGGGCAAAAGAGACTCAGTATGGGGAATTTGACTTAATTTACTGCCAAATAAAATAAATATTTAGACATTGATTCATGTAATGGAAACAAAGAAGATAAATGTAAACACTTAGGGAAAACTTGTTTTTCTAAACTTCACTCAGACACTTTTCTTTCCCCGTTCCTATTCCTGCTGTCAACACTCCCCCTGTTACCACTACAGGTAACACTCAGTCCCTTTGTTGAGGTAAAAGATGGTGCAGGAGGTTGGGTCAGTGTGTGGTGGTTTCTTTCTGTTGCTTGTCATTTCTCATCCTGTTATTCCACTACTCCTTCCTTCTTACTTGTTTCCTCTGCACTGGCATGAATCCTCCAGAGTCTGCAGTTACTTTGAGGCTTATCCTTGGGCCACAGTCCCTCTGGTGGTGTACCTTCTCCAGCATGGGTTTATCCATGGTCTATGGTCCCTCTTCAGGTGCTACCAGTTCCACTACAGATCACCTCTTACTGCTTTGGCTGCATTCTCCATGTTTGTTAGTGTTTTCTCTCCTTTCCTAAATATGTATTCATAGAGCTGCCACTACCTTGGCTGATGGGCTCAGCTGTGTCCTCTAGTCCATCAAAAGTGGCTGGAACCAGTGATATCTTGCATGGAGCAACCCCTGACTTCTCAAAGACACCCCCACTGCAGCCCCCCCACTGCCAACACCTTGTCATTTATTCCCAATACATTACTGTAATATTAATAAATGTATTTTATATAAAATACAAATGAAATAGATATCTTTTGTGGTAAAGCATTTCTTTCACAATTACATAAAAGCATTTCTAACAGTCTTAAAATGAGATATAAAGGTAAATGCCTACTCAGTAACTGATTATCAAGTAACACCCTCAGACTTTATGAGTCATAAGGGGAGGGAACAAAACAAGATAAGAGAAGAAAAGGAGTAGGAAGGATATGAATCCATAAAAATTTCAAATGGCAAGCTGTTCATTTATTCAAAATATGACATGTGAAGAATTTACTTACAAAGGAGCTGACCTGCATTGCTTTAGAGTAGTGTTAAAGTAACCCCATTGCAAAATGCCTTAGGCCATGAGCCATTAAAATCAGCAACATGGCAATGGTTTGTGGACTAACACCTGCAAAATTTTCTTATGCAGGGTCCATTTTAGGGCTTATGAGTCAACAGAGATATAGGGGACCACTGGTATGGTGGTCACAGGCACATTGCTGCCTTTCATTTGGAATTCAGAGTTCTCTCATTTATGACATCACAAAGGCTTAAGTCTTTTCCTCAACATGGAAAAATGTAAAGAATGTCTGGCTCAGAAGTGTGGCTGAAACACAGTTGAGTTTGCTTCATCTTGGTTTGACAGCAGCACAAAAGTACATGCAGGATTTTGTTCCTTGCAAAACCAAACTTTGTGACTTTCTATTTTAAAATATGGCTGATTGCTACTTCATTCAGATTTCACCAAGCATAATACTCCCTCACTAGCTAATTCTAATTCCAAATGCTAAGTGCTAAACCAAGCCCTGCTCAACAATCAGTAAATTGTGATGCAACTATGAAAGGATATGGTCCCTACATTTAGTTTCCCTGATGCTTCTCAGTTGTGTAAAGGCTGTCATTATATGTAGTGGGGATCTAATTGAACCAGTGCATAGTGGCGGAAAATTACAGTCCTGATAGTGAAATAAGAGCTGATACGATTTTGCAGCAGTACCAGCACTATTCAAATCTCATAATGTTAGAGGAAGGTAATTGCCAGGATTGATGAAGGTTACTCAAATGTATATTGAACTTTGCATGTTTGATATCTACTATTAAAATGGAACTTTTATAATTGGGGCCTCTCAAAACTGCTGGTACATTACTCATAGATAAAACTTTTTTCTTCAGTGTTATTGACAATCATCACAATAGGTCACTGAGCACCCAAAACATTTGGGGATATTTTTCTAAATCTGAGGATTCTTCTAAATTTTATTATTGCTCCTTTTGTGTTTTTGGACTTGTGCTTCCATAACCCTCTAGAAATACAGGAAGAAGACATTTCAGATTATCTAACTTTTCACATTTTTTACTTTGCCTAGTGACCATAACTAAAACAAAGAAATAAATGCCTCTACATGTTTCAAAATCCTTAAGTGTTACGTTGAATTAATCCTTAAATTGGTAGTTCAGCACGTTTTCAAAATTTCAGTGAAGAAAATAAACCCAGTTATACACCTCTACTCTTCCTGTTAGACTTAGTAGCTGACCATATTCATACAGTAGTTTCTTATAATGATAACAAAATACTGTGTAATCCCCATATCTGAAATATTTTTTGGATAAGTTGAATTAAGCTTTGGAGTAGGTTTGTTACAAATCTCTTGCTGGCATAAAGAGTGGCATAACAAAGAGACAACAAATAGTAGCCAATGGCATAAGCTTAAGCTTCTGTACAGAACAATGAGGTGAGATGGAATTCAGAGAATAAAAGTATCACTAGCATTAATAGGTTCTTTGTAAGTAAGAATGAGAAGTCTTCGGAGTTCCACAGTTCATATCTATTAATATACAAGAGGCTTCATGATACAAGTTTTAAGATCTGTAAACGTTGCTAAGCTTAACTCCTAATCCCTTTGAGAGGAACTAGTTGCATACATAGGTTCCTAAATATTTGTGTATCATGGCCAAAGGGCTTCTGAGGTAGGCACCCAGAATGAAATACTAAATTGTGTACAAAACTTTCCTCTGTCATGTGCAGATCTGCATGTCTCTGAATGATGCCTCAGAGCACCAGCTTGCTAGTGAGGAGCTGCCTAGATATTCCCCAGAGGAAATGCTCAGAATTGGGGTTTATGTGAAAAGGTGCCTCTATCCTCTTGAGATCCAGTTTCCATAAATCCTCCTAAGTCTGAGAATTGTATAAATGGAAGAGATCCTAATGTGAGGAAAATGCAGTCTCACCTTTTGCATTATTACTGAGACACCGGTCCTATAGCTTACCTGCTTTTTAGGTTTTCAGACTTCTATCTCATTTGTTGAGAAAATGCACTCTCCTTCAGAATGCTACTCTTTCAACACTCCTGCTGAATCTCTGTGTCACTGCAGCAAAGAAAACGTGCTGGACAGGGAGAGTGGGTGCCTTAGAAGGGTATCCCAGCAGGCTGGCACGTTGAAATATGAGGCATCAAGCAAGACAGATATGCTGCATAGCCCAGAGAGTAGGATACTAAGAAAAGTGTCCTGGGTTCTACTCCTGTGAATAAAAGTGCATTTTAGATGAAGTACGTCAGAACCAGTTAGTCAGACATGAAGGTACTTTCTGACTATTAACTATTGTGTTGGTAACTTTCACTTGTAGAGCAAAAAATTAACTGTTTAAAAATTCTTCACATAGCTCCTTAAAGAATGTTGCAACACTGACATGGGCTTATGCTTTTCCCTCATTTCTCTTATTTTAATTTATTGCTAGGCAATGTTCATGGTGGCCTCAGAATCATGGGATTTGACAGAGGTTTGCATTTTTTAGAAGGTGAACTCCACAAAATCAGTTCTAAACTCTTAAATAATAATTTTCTTTCTTCCATTACTGAGGAACTGCTTAACATTTCAGAGACAGAGAAGAGAAGAAAGTTAGGATTTTAGATCCACCACAGCAAATGGTTAAATGATTACATTAACAGACATAAGTTGTATCCATCTCGTGAGAATATTTGTTATGAGTAGTGATAGCAGAGCTGACTAGAGCAACTCACCCTTTTAAAAAAACAGGCAATCCCTGCCATATAATTTCATGTGTTGGCCTTCAATGTGGTTGAATTTAAACAGGCAGGTCCTATCTTTTCTGGGAGGCTTCCTGCCTTTCTTTAGTCTACAAAACATCCACTCCCCATTATAGTTGCAAATATTCCTGATATAGTCCAAAGCGCATTCATCATTGCGTAAATAATTTGTAAAGTGTTGTGGAATAGCTTTGGATTAATTTTATCCTGCAAGCTTGCTATTTTCCTTTTCCCCCTTCATCTTCTGCTCGGTATTTTTCCTCATGGTAATTTGTTTCGTAGCTTTTTACTAGACTGCTTTCATAGTGAAAGTAATGGAACTATACTGGGCTGGTTTCTAAGTCTTCTCATCTATCATAACCATTCCTACAACTTTATCTGTTGAAGTAAGTGTATCTTTCTTACCAAGTGCACTAGCAGCTCATTGTCAGCTGCAGGAGAACTAATCTTAACCTTGAATGAACACATCTAACAACATACACAAAACTTGGAGAGAAAAGTGTGGATTGTACAAATAAAGAGAAGACAAGCACCAGGAAGCCAGCACAGTTCCAGCAGCTTTCTAAACTCTGTGCTTAATTGCCAAAACAGTTTATTTTTACAGCAGGATTTGTACAAGGTTTGGTTTGGTCCAGCTAATAGGTCACAGCTGAGTGTCTAACTGCCTGTCACAAGTTGCCAGCAGCCTTGTGAATCCCATTACCACCTCTCTATCCCTTGGCCAAGGTGTCTTTGTCCCTGGTCTGCTGTGGCCCAGGCTTGGCATAGCAGATGGCTCACACCACACCGTGCTGCCTTGGATCACACTTGTGCTCGGTGACACAGGTCTTTTAGGACAAAAATGAGGGAAGAAGGGATGTAATTCTCTTCATTGACAAAGTCCCACCCATCTATAATGAAAGCTTCAAGACTGGCCTATGGGAAGTTGTTGAAGAATTCAGTGTTCTTCAGTTTAATTTTGCTCATATTCATTATCATGTACTTCCTCTTTAGAGGCACCAAACAGGTGAATCTACCCCACAGGACTTTAATACTTTAATTCTAATTACTTTCCTATGTTACCATACCTACTCAGGAAGAAATTTCACCTATAGTAACTACTCAATAGTTGTTAGCTTGGTTCTAGTACTCCTTCCTCTCTGCTGTTTTATCATGACTTTTGTGGTCTTCTTGTACCTTAACATGAACAGTAAGATTTGATGTATCTATATTTGGCTATATATCTATTTTAGTACTGTCCACATCAAAGTTCTTCTTGACTTCCTTGTCATATTCTAGTACAATGTGAATACTTGCCTTGTGTGTTCTTTTATTCTTTGTCTTAAACTTATTTATTTGAAATATCTTCCAAGTGTACTGATTTTTGTCCTTTTCCCACACTTTCCTTCACACTTTTTTCTACACCCTCTTTGCTTGTTTTAATAGTCTCCCTTGTCTTCTTTCCTCCAGATATGTTTGCATTGTTCACACAGATTTATTACCTTAAATATCTTTTACCTGATTATTTAGGAATACTACATTTTTGGTACATGCTGTGTGCCTCTCCTTTTTGGTTACTGACGAGAATTTTGCTTGTAACTTCTGATATAATACCATTGTTCAACATATGTTTCTCATCCATTATTATCTCTTATAGTACTATCTTCATTCTCTTTTCAAAATTTTATTTTCTTAAGAGAAATATTTGTCACTCGGTAATCCTTTAAGTAGTTCGTGTTTAAAACTGAAGGGTGTATATTAGAAGAGGGCATTTAATGGTCAGTTTATGTGATTAAAGGCTCATCTACTTGAACCCAAAGGAGCCCAGGGAAACAACAACAATTGGAGGACCCCCAGCAACCTCATTATTACAGAGGGAACACCTGACATGGTTACTCCCCAGGTGATCCCAAGGTAGTCTCAGGCCATGGCCCCAGGATGGCACCCACCAACCTGATGCTTCAGTCAACCAATGGGAGGTGATTATGGCCTTTGGGAATGTGGGAGTCATTATAGGATGTCAGGAACAACCTTCTGCAATTGTGCAAAATTTATTGTGGGATGTTCAGGGGAAGGATCAAAGGTGAGGAAAAGGAAGCATCTAAGAGGGCTGGTGAGGAACAAGCAAGGGAAAACAAAGGAGAAATGGGATGAAAAGGATAAGTCGTGTGCGGTAGGCTGATCAACACAGTTGTCTGGCCATTCCCTAGACCTGATCACCACAGTCTGTCCTGTCCTCTCATTACAATCCATTTCTAACTATTTTCCTGGGTGTAGAGATCTCTGTCCTGTGTGTATGTGTGTGCCTGGGGATTTAAGTGCAGCACCTGGAGTGGGACCAGGGGCCTCAGGGACCAGCATGTCTATGTGGCGGCAACTAGATAGACCACAGAACATGTGCATTGTGTGCAGGTGTGTATGTCAGTGTGTAATCACTGATATGCCTCAAGTTGGACTAGCCAGTGAGTAGGATAAGAGACTCAGCAGCTGGGTATTGTGGGGACCATAAGTCTGGTCTGGATCCTGGAGAGACCAGACAGTCTGAGAGCTGGGTAAATGGGGGAGCAGGGGGACCATGCGAGGTACTGAAGAGATTATGGGGTGTGGGGTGAGCTACTTGAGGGTTCATAGATCTGAACCAGCTAGTAGGGCATGTGTTGCATGTGTGCATGTGTCTATGTATGAG
Source organism: Nycticryphes semicollaris (assembly GCA_013400055.1). Taxonomy (NCBI): domain Eukaryota; kingdom Metazoa; phylum Chordata; class Aves; order Charadriiformes; family Rostratulidae; genus Nycticryphes; species Nycticryphes semicollaris. Next base: position 434,774 of record VXBJ01004658.1, on the reverse strand, counting down.
GCACCTGGGGAACCAGGTGTCAAGGTACAGCTACTGAACAAGCTGAGCATGCAAGGACAGTTAGTGCAGGGATCTATACTGTGTGTGGGAATGTGTGCACACGTGTGTGCATGTAGGTTAGCACACTAGTAACTGGAGTGGGGTTGTGGCCTTGGAGGCTCCAATGTCCAGGTGCCTGATACAGGGCAGCCTGAGTGCCTGAACCCAGCTGCTGGAGAGATACAAGTTGTGTATGAAGGTTTCCCCACTAACGTGCTTTCATCCTGATTAGCCAGAAAGGAGAATAGAATAAGCTCATTTGTGCTGTTTATGTTTGCATGAGTGCAGTGTTTTCTGTCTGTGTTGACCTATGTGGTCAGCAGTTGTAAACACATTTGGAGGGGTATCTATGGGGAAGCTGGACCTGGGATCATGGAGCTATAGCAGTTTCCCTCTGTTAGGTTGCCGAACTAGGCAACTCCTCACAGTAACACCTGAGAACAATGTATTCCAAGTAGGATTTGCAAAAACCCTTAATGTATTGTTAAATAAATGGGAAGCTTATAATTGGCTTCAATAGGAATGGATTCCATCCAGGAAAGAGCATAAACATTTTTAGAATCAAATAATTTTTTAAACTATATTTTTTTGGAAAACATCTGTCTGAAAATCTATCACCTATTCAAAATGTGCAATCTCTCACATTTACACCCTATACTCTTATGCTGTTTTGGGTTTTATTCTCCTTGCACTTATACTTTTTTACAAGCTGTATATAATAGAATAATTCTTAATTTATACCAACATATCTGAGAAAAGAATCAGTTCCCAAATGTTTTCTATTAACAAGCTGACAGAAAGCATATATGAATTAAACAGGGTAAGTTAATAACAGGACCTTTAGTTATCTGTGGTTTTAACAAAAAGGCTAGTATTATTCATACTGCATTTATGCCATATGAATACTACTAGTGTTCTCAGATGTTCCAAGCTATACAAGACATTTTCTTTTGCTTGTTTTTATCAGCACTAAAGAACAGATGAGAAAATGTGATCATCTTGTGTACAGCAAGAATCAAGAAATCATTTCTGTTCCTTCTCTGCAAAACCTGAGAATTCATTACTGATTCATAGAATCATCATAGAATATCTCAAGTTAGAAAGGACCTATAGGTATCATCGAGTCCAATTATCTGCTTCTTGCAGGACTACATACGACTAAGAGCATTGTCCAGATGCTCCTTGAATTCTGACAGGCTTAGTGGCATAACAACTTCCCTGAGGAGCCTGTTCCAGTGACCAAGCAATCCTGAAATGTGTTGGCATTGTTCAATATACCTGTAGAGACTAAATTTAAACATGGAAAAATAAATTATTATTTGTTCATCTGATGTTTTACCCTGTTGCATATTGCAACATTCGGTTTGACTTTACTGACAGTTTTAAGAGATACTTCTCTCTCTCTCTTCATGCATATATACATGTATGCTTCTCAAATATTATGGTAGTTCTAATGATTATTTTAGTTCGTTATTTAACTATAAAAAATGTCAGTCTAATTGCAGACATTTCTGGAGGTTTATATTTTCTGTCAATATAGTATTGTCCCAGAATGTCAAGCAAAATAAGTACTAGTTATAGAACCTCAGAAATACAGGTCCAAAACATGTTTTGTTTAAAGTTTCTCTATAATTTCCATTTATAACATGCCTTTAAATATGTATTTTTGTCTCTGTGTGTATATATACTTTTCCATGACTAAGAGTAACTTTGCATGGAACAGTAATAAATCTGCAGTTGAAACTCTGAAGTGCTTGAAGTGTAGAATGTAAGAATGAATAATAATTCTTAAGTGGAATTGTTTTTAAATATAGCAAGAGAAAATTGAAAATGTAGTTATGTCCTATGTATTTGCTTTTACATTCTTAAGAATATATTTTTGGGTTCTACATTTGCAAGTTATGTGTCAAGTAAGAAGCTTCCCATATTTGTATAGCGAGGAGAATCAATATTTTCATTGATATAGAAACTTAAATTTCCATATTTATTAAAAATGGATGTTAATTGAGAAACTATTAATTCGTTAATGTCAAGAAAGTTCCTCTCAAACTTCAGAATAAAAGTGTCACCTTTCCCAAAAATTTCTAATGCCTCTTTAGCCTGAAAATGTAAAAAAAAATATGCATTACACAAGTGTCTCCTTGAAATTAAAAAAAAAAAGCAATGAAAACTTGAGTGTACATTTCTGAGCTGAAGGAACAGATGAAGGAGCTCCTCTTTAATTGCCACAGCAGCGCTTGTTCCAACCCTCTCAAACATTCAGCTAATTCCCCAGCAGAGATATTAACTGAGAAGATCAGATCACATTATCAATATGCAGCTTCCTGTATGACACCCCACACTTCCTCACCTTTAATCTGCCTACTTCGCTTACCAAAAGCAGCCTAACTGCAGTAGCACAGATCTCGGCAGCGTGTGATTTAATCTAGGAAGGCACACGTTTGGCTCACAGCAAGGGAGGAAGGAACGGGAGGTGGACACAGTCAGCTGCAGCTGGGATCCAAAACATAGTGTGAGAAATTGCCTGCTGAGCAGGAAATCTCACAGGTAGGCTCAGCAGATGTGTGTCTGGCTTCCTATTTAACTCGTGAAAAGGAACTCAAGTGATCAGGAGTGCTGTCATCAGGATGTGCAAGTTAATGCAAAGCAATTAATGTGGAGATTGGCATAGGAGGGGATGGAGAGGGGCCCACAGCTGCTACTCAGCATTGCCAAAGTCAGTGCAGGGGTGGTGGTGAGGTGCCAAGGGATGGTGTCCTCTACAGGTGGGGAATGTTAACCCCTGCAGTCTATAGCATGTCACAAACCAGACTGCACTCACAGGGAAGTACCAGGGAGTGGCAGAGTATATAGATTTTTATCACTGAGGTCATATAGGTGCATATTGCTACAGGAAGTATATCAGCACTGTGTATACTTACTTTAAATTTAGAGTGAAGAATTTGGAACTGGAATGGCTGTCCTGCTATAGCAGGCAACTGCTTCATCATAATTCCTTTAACTATCTTCAAGATAGAGCTTAATCAGCTTATAAGGTTTGAATTCCCTCTCCTCCCTCTGTCTTGAGTGTCATTTCTCTGATGGTTAGAAGTGTTATAATTTACAACCTAATTTAATTTATAGGCAGTTTATATTCATCATGTTCTTGTGTCAACATCATCCTTTACCTTAAATACAGCGCTTTTTTCTCCCTGGAGTTTATGCATGTAATGTAGGTTGTGGGAAAGTGATTTATCTCCTCAGTTATATCTTCTCTTTCTCTTTGTTTTGCAGGCAAAAGAAAGAAACCCATTTTTCTTCTTCAAAATAGGCATTCTGTTCCCGACATGTTCCTAGAAGCATTATTGTGTCGGATCTGCTTCAGTATAAATGAATCTTTTGCACACATGGGTGGCCAGTACTTCATAGAGCACCAGTGCTTTTTACATAAATGTATTTTTTCACTTTTCTCTTCTGAAAATGTCTTTCCTGGATGTGGTCTGTAATGTTCTTTGTCTTTTTCTTTCCTACATTCTGATCTACCAGCATACCAAGATTGGTTCTTCATTATTACAGCTTATTCTTTAACACTCTTGCTACCTTATTAGTATTCTGCAACATGCCTGCCACTCTTCTTAATTTCTTTTTATCTGAAACATAGCTATTGAAAAATATTACTGAAAACTAAAGCATCAGACGAGATTGCTGTGGAAACCTGCCAATCTCATCGATAATCACTTTCTGAATATAGCTTTGTACGCATTCTTTCTGAAAACTAGACTCTGCTTCCTAAGTTTGTTTATGAAATGTCACGTGAAACAATGTCAAAAGCCTTACTAACACCTAACAAGACACTTGACATCCGCTGTTCTTCCTGTATTCACAATGCCTGTTATCCCCTCATAAAAACAAGTCACGTTGGTCTGACACTACCTGGCTTTGGCAGATCCATGCACACTCTTGCTCATTGCCTTGTCTTTTGGTAAGGGCTTGCCGAACTGTTGGATTATTTATGCCAGTACTTTTTCTAGGAGTTGAAGTTCAGCTATGAGTTTATAAATACGAAGGTCCTTCTTTCTTCACTTTTAACAGATGGGCACTACAATTTTGCCTCTTGTGTTACTGGTGAAAACTGCAAAGTCATTAAACACAGTTTCTATTTGATCATTACTGACATTAAGGAAATAAACCAGCACCCAGAACAGATACATTTAGAACTTGTTGCACAACTACTTCCCTAATAACAATAAGTGATGGGAGAGGGAAGTTCAAAAAATCAAGAGATTTATTCAAGGACAGACATTCCATAAATGAAAGGAGTATGGAGAAATATTTGTCATTTTCCTCAAAATTACTATCCAGAAAGATTTCGCAGCAGAATGCTGTTGCAGAATGGTGCCAGCATTTATGTACACATGATACTATCAGTTCCTCTCTGAAAACACTAGCTATAAATGAAAATAGTAAGAACATCAGGACAAGATTAACAACTCTTAAGCGGTACTACTCAAAGACACAAAATTTGATCAATACATCCGGGAGCGCAATATAAAAATATTCTTATGTTCAAAATAGGAAGTAAAGTGATATAGATTGTTAATTACAAAATCCTGAGAAGAAGTCATGGGAAACAGATAGGAAATCTGACACAGTCATATGGTTGTGGAGATTTATGTCTTGCTTCACAGAGGTGAGAGGCGATTGGTTAGGCTTAGAGTAGTACGACACACATCAAGCTGGTCAACAGCTGCTGTAACCACTAGAAAATAGACTGCTAAAGTACAGTACAGGTGAAAATTTAGAAAAACAGTAGGATCAAGAGCTTTCTGAAATGTCTCTGTGGACTCATGTCTGAAAACACTCTTTGGAAAGTGAATTGAGATATTCTTTTATTCAAAGAACTAACAACTATATATAAAATAAAGAGGAGCTTTTAGAGCAGTTGAGAAAATTTTAGAGCAGCTAAAATCCACCTTTCAACTCCCAGACCTAGGATTCCTATATTTTATGTTAACGAGTCACTGGATAAAATCCACATACAAGGTTAGGTAGGAATTAGAATCCATGATTCACTATCCCTTTGAAAAAAATTCAAACTACTTGTTTACCAACTCATACTGTCTCTGGATGAGTGAATTTTAAATTCACTTCTTTGCTCATGGTATTGATAAGGAGAAATCATGTTTAAACCTTTTATCAAAGCCATAGGACAGGACCAGACTTTAAATTTTCTTTCTTGGGAGGAAAAGCTGAGTTTGCAGTTTCTTGGGGAGATGAACTAGCCACAGTCATCTATGAAAGGCTAATCCCATACAAATAACTTTTATGGAAAGTACTGTCTGCAATTGCATCCACGTTCACTACTTGTACTCAGGTCAAGAAACCAGGGCCATGGAAACTCTAGTATGTGGATCTATTTCTAAACTGGTTTTGGTGTGAGGTAAATTGTGCTGTGCAGAAAGGGATGATTCTGATTATTGATGTGGAGAGCTTGGAATTGATGGCAGTGGAACAGAGGTTTTCTGGTTTCCAGCTTGTGTTTATCATAGCAATTACATTTTAAAAGTCATATTGTAAGTAACCTTTAGTGAAAATAACTTACCTTTCACTTACCTTTTCCTACACATAAACTGTTCAAGGTTGCCTGCAATCAACACAGTTAACCTGTCTCGATGGAAGATTGCTGTTGCACTAGTAAAATCATTTAGGCCAGCTGTGTTTGTGTTGCTGTCAGTACCAGCAACTAGAGTGGGGCTGCTGCTTCAGGGGCCGATGTGTCCAGGTGCCAGCAACTGGAAAGACTGGGATGCCAGGGCAGGTACTGGGAAGACTGAGTAAATGCAGCTGCTGGAGATACCCACATTGTAACTATATATATGTATATATATTTATCACCCCTGGATCTCTACCCTGTCCAGCTAAAGAAGGGAGCAGAATGAAGCTGTTGGTGCTCCCTGCATTTGTGTGGGTGTTCTGCCTGTCTGATCTGTGGCTGTATATGTATATGTACATATGTATATTTCTATGTATGTATATCTGGTAAAGGTGATCTCTGTGTGTGGGCACCTGCTGGGAACATATCTTCAGCTTCACCACTGTTTGGACCTGGGGACATGAAGTAGATGCAATCTCACCTGTCAGGTTCTCAAAGCTAAAATTCCTCCTAAAAGCTTAGTGAAAAAAAAAAAAAAAGACATAAGGAAAACATTGTAATGAAATAATGTTGTTTATTGCTTGTTTGTTTAAATTGATTTTCTTTTTAATAAGTCAGTTAATTGTGGTTACATTGTCTAACCATGGTGTCCCCTAAGGCAAAGAAAAGAACTTAATGTAGCTAAAATAACAGTGCCTCGACCCTGGATTTGCATTAACAGAGAGTTGTTAAAATTTATTTTGTTCCTTATTTTTCTAGACTAGTAATTTTTGGAACCAAATATTACTTGGCACTCAACATATCATCTGTTTCTTTCAAGCCTGTCTTAAAGACCGTCTGTGCCTTTGTGATGCAAGGAAGGAGAGAAACAGTCCTTCATTTAGTTTGTTTTTCAGCTGCATAAGTCAGTTGGATTTGCAGTGATTTTTTATTGAATGAGAAAACCAATAGCTTTGTTTTTCTCCCTGTGAATTGTGCTAATGAAAAATTAGATTTTGCTAAATTTTCCATGCTATTTTTTCTGTGGTGCAGAAATCTAATAAAATTCAAGTAAAAGTCAGATAATTTGCTAGTCTGCTTCTACTGTTTTGAAATATACTGCTGTTGAACTAATATGTATCATTTGATTGCTTATTTTTCCCAGAAGATGAAGAAAAATTTTTAATGATATACCACACTGCAATTGAAATATTAGAGGTCACTTTAATCATTCAGCACACTATTTTATCTTGTACATGCTATGATCACAATAGATTACATGAGAAGAACAAAGACTGCATGGAATACTCTGAGCAAACTCAGATCTCAAGGATGTCACAAACAATTTGGAAGCCTGAGAGAACCAACACTGTAGAAGATCTCGAGGAATAATGTATTATTACAGTGTGTTACTCAAATGAAATTGGTGTTCAGTATGCCAACAGAGCTGCTTGAACAAAGGCTGATGATGTCTCAAAGTCTGGAAGAATGGAGAACTTCTCTGAAGGGAAGTTCTTAAAACCATCCCATGGGTTTCATGTCTCCTGCAAACTACTGGAAAGAGGTTTTTGGCAGATTCAGAAAGATATGACCTTCAAGGTTTTCTAGACTCTGTTAACATAATCATTGAGGCAGGCTCAAAATGCCAGTCTTGGCTCAATTTAAATTACCCTTGAGAAATAAGGTGTTAGCAAGGTTAAACAAGACCTTCCTTTATGAAGCCTATTTGGTGGACCAATTCCTATCTATAAAAATACTCCTAAGTAGCTTTTCACATCACCTTATCAAATGCTTTTTATAAGGAAAATTATCATGGTTCCTTATTGATATTTTTTTTCTGGATTTATGTAATCTATATAGAAGGTGGGCTACTCAGAACAAGATGGTTGTAAGGACAACAAACCACAGGAATTACTGAAAGCTATTGTATTATTGTAAATGTATAAAGTTCTGAAATTCATTGAGTGAGAGAATAAAGTCGAGAGGTCCACTCAGTAATGCCACAAGTGTAACACTGGTGCTAGAGTTCTCGCTTCCTCTGTTTCATTAAAAGCTAAATGCCTTATTATGCCTATTATAAATCAGTGGCAGATCTTAAATGGTTTACTTTCCCCTTTCTGCAAATAGTNTTTTTTTTTTTCCCCCACAGTGGACATCACACACTACGTTTTTTGTTATTCACATTACTTAATATCACCTTCTGTATCAGAGGATGAGTTTGTTGTGGGCATCAAGTTCCCATGAAATAAAAATCAGCACAAATCATTTCAGAAACAAATGACTGACTGAGAAAAAAATGAAAAGCAGAGTAAAAGGATAAAAAGATCTGAAATGTGGGGCAAAAAGGCAAAAGGAGCAAGCCAAGGACAGCTAATAAGATTCCACCACCACCACCACCCCTCTTTTTTTTTAGGGGCATTTTTAAGCAAGATATGTTCCATACTTTAAAGTCTGCCTTTGAGAATTGCAGCTTCCATGTGCTTCTTTGCTACACTCTGAGATCAGTAGTTTGTATATTTTAGACCACAGAGAATTGAAATTGGCAATTTTTTTGTCTCTTTTTAATAATGGCTTTGGGTGCATCTATGTAGTGATTTAGGATTTAGGATGCTGGAGACATACTTTTCAGCTGGATGGTTCTCCTATGGCAGAGTACTAACTCAATGACAGTACTAACTCAATGACACCAATGTTGTGCTCAAAGTGGTTTCCTTCTTGGTGAAATCAAAAAGCAGATCATTTGGGTGCTCAGTGGATCCAAGGCCCTCCAACAGTTAGGTGACAGTTCACACGTAAATGTCACGGCTAGTATAGATGCAGTGTGGACAAATGATTCTAAACCCACAACAGATTGTGCCAAACCACCCCCTAGTCCTAGTCCCTAGATTTCTAATCAGTCAGTAATGTAGGCTCACAAGTTAAACAGTCCAGTGTTACCAAGGTCTCTTTTCACCTCTGTTTATTATTATTATTATTAAACAGTAATTATAGGTTCCCTGAAATTAAAAATGTTACTATGTTATATCAGAAAGTTTTTTCAAAGAAGGTTCAGTCTTCTTTGTAGTATCATCAATAGACTAGTGATTAGACATTCTGAGGGATGTGCTGGTGCTGGGACCTGATTATAGATGCTCAATATTCCACAAAGTGCCTCAGCATTAAACTTCTGGTATTCTATTCTTTGGGTTCCCTCAGAAATTGAGAAACTTTTGTTAGGGAAAATGTGACTGAAAACTAAATATTCCAGTAAGAAATTTCCCTGTCAAGTACTCAGCATATTCTTTTCCTCAGTGGGTAAAACTCCAAAACCTAAGCTTATCCTGAAAATGTATTTATTAATTCTTCATAATTGATGTAGATTTCAGTTATTATTCATGTTAATTTTAGCATATAATTATTAGCATATTAGTATTATTCAGGATAAATTTCTACAGAATTATCCTTCCTTGGTTCAAAAATCTAATATTCTAATATACTGTATAGATGTACCTAATTTACTTTTTTGGCTCATCTGAGCAGTTCATGATCCCATTGTATTACAGTTTATTGTTCATAAACAAATCTTAATTACCTCATTTTTCAAGCCATTATGCAGAACTGCATTTAAGCCAGAGATACTAGTTGATATCCTTCTTCTGCATTTTGTTCATCTCTCCTCTCTGAAAATAAATATTTTGTTAACTTGGTTACATGTCAGACTTTATACAAATCTGAATAGGTATTTTTGCAAAAATAAAACTTGAGCATTTGTGTGTTTTCCTTACATATTGAGAAAGAATTTTTCTCAGTGAACACCACCTTCCTATTGTTTAATGTCAATGGGTGTGTCAGGGGGTGTTACACACAGTGAAAATGGACTCATTTTTTATTGTTTGTGGCAATACAGATATAGTCTATCTTACCTGTAAATAAAATACAATAACATTTTTCTTTTTATTCTTATGTATTTAAAGGAATTAGGCTGATAATCAGTTATTGACTTGTTAATCTTCCAGAATTCCTGGATGAAGCTTGGTACACCTTCAGGAGAAGGTTGTCTACCTGCTTGTTCCGGGTGTCCCTGTACAGGCAATGGTGGTGGGGGCTTCAGGGGTGTCCTCTGTGGGAGGTCTTGAAGGGCAGCCTCTCTGAGTGTCTTCAGGGGTGGCCCACCCCTGGGCACAGCTGAGCCTCTCAGCCACAATGGTGGCACCTCAGGGAAAACATATTTGAACACAGAGAGGAGAAGGGAACAAAAAATAATGCAAAAAAACCCCAGAACAAACATAGAAGTCAGAGGAGGGGGAGGAGACGTCACTCCATGACAGAGCAGATATTCCCTGCCACCCAGGGAGGACCTGCACTAGAGAAAATTTTTTTGAAGCACTGCAATCCATGGAAGAACTTATGATGGAGCAGAGGAAAGGTGAGAGATGAAGGGAATTGCACAGAGAAACTGCTAAGTATTGACAATATTGTGTCCTTCCCCACTTTTTTGCTTGTTGAAGGGATTGAGTGTAATTTGAGGTGACAAATGAAGGAGTCTGGAATGGAGGAGTGAAGTCACACCTGGGAATGGGGTGGGAAAAGGATTAGTTTCAATGTTTGTCTTTTTGTTTCCCTTTTCTTCAATCAGGGATTAAGTATTTACTTTAACCAAAAATAAATTAATTAATTTTCCCAAGTCAAATTTCTTTTGGCCACAACAGTAATTGGTGAGCATTTTCCTTGTCTTTATCTTGACCTATAAGTTTTCTCATTCCTGTTCTTCCTATTTTCCCTATATGGGGAAGGACTAGGTGGGAATTTGGCTGCTAGCCCAGGCTAGCCCACCACGCTGGTTCACCAAGTTATATACCTGAATAAGAGAGTATGCAGTCAATAGCTGCAAATAAGTTGTTTCACGTAAGGTGGGAGGTGAAAGCTTCAGAATGGAGAATTTGCCTGCTTTCATGACCCTGGAGGAACCCATTCTACCACCTCCAGTCCCAGCTGTCCCCATCATAGTGCTGACGATTGTCTTCCCCATAGAGACAGACTGCGGCTGCCTTTAGCATCTCAAAGCAGATGCTATAGCCAAGAGAGGCGTTCTAGAGGGAAACATGATATTGTGAAAAAATAGTTTGCATATTCAGCTTTTGGGACTGGACAGGTTTTAAAGCCCATGTGTCATGTCATCCACATTCTAAACCCAATCTTCCCAATCACTGCAAACACAATGGACCTATCAATTTATGTCAAAGCACTATGCTGTAACAGAAAATACAGCCGAAATGCTTAGGCTTATCCTCTAAGAAAACTCAATAAGGAATAATTCGTACTTAGTGTTTTTAGAATCTTTGAGAGACACATTTTCCATTTTTCAACCTCAGTATAAATAGCTTTTTTGCTGTTGGTGTCCTACCAAAATATTTCATGTTTATATTTCAAACTATAGTTTTGCTCAATGAGACGCCTTGGCTTACTTCATTGATTCTTAGAGCACTGAGATCACCACAAATGTCATAACATGGGGTGCAAGTTGTGATTTCAGTGGCTATTTTGTGTTTTATTTAAAACAGTCCAAGGTAAATGCAAGTTCCTCAGACATTCTATACAGTCCTTTTGAGTATTTCAGTATGTAAATTTTCAACAGCTTTCTCAAAACAGCTCACTAGAGGCTCAATGAAATAAAGGCCAATAAATGTCTTTGACAATGATGGAATTTAGAGCTTTGAAGGGATACAGTAATTTACTAGGTTTGTTTTACATTTATTTACTGTTCTATGAAGCTTTCACATAACTTAATATGGACTTTAATCACATCTGAATGACAATCTCTTTGGAATCTGTGTTGAATAAAGAAAGATAGATGCTGTACGCAAGATCAAGTTCAGCAGTAGATTAAATAATGGAGTTAATATATGTATTCTAGTGAAATAACTTATCTTACACCAATATGACTGTTACTGGGTTTGCTAAGCAAGTGTAATTCACCTAAATTTGGTACTCTTTGCGTAGTAAATATAGTTTTATCGCACTGTAACTTCCACTGAATCTCATAGAGACTGTATTTTCTTGCAATAGCTATTGGTTTAAGATTGCAGGGTGATATTAACTTTTTTGCATTAGCTTTTTTTTCCTCCTTTTTCCTGGTATAATTGCTTCCTTACTTTTTCCTTGCAGAGTGAAATTCATACAAAAATCAGGTATAAGTGATAGAAACTAATTTAACTGGAAAATATACAAACATAGACATCGATGAAATGTTAGTTAGAATGATGATTATTTTCCATTTAGCCTACCTGTTGAAGAAAATGTATCATCATATTAGATCAGGTTGTCTACGGCTTTTTGGCTAAGTTGATTTTTTAAAACCACTGTAAATGGAGGTTACCCAGCCTTTCTAGGTGATTTGCTAAGTTTCCATTACTCTTACAGTAATTTTATTTTCCCCTGTATGTGCAGTTTGACCCTCCCAATCAGGGTCTTATGCATTCATAGCCATTTATTCTTGTTACATTATCTGATACCACCAAGAAGAGTTTGGTTCCAACACCTCTGTAACTTCCCCTTAAGTAACTGTAAGTTACCATTAGATCCTCTCTCAACATTTCAACAAGTGAAATACTCAGTTCCTTTAGATTCTTCTCAAAGCTCATGTGCCCAGGTCTTCTGACCATGTTGATAACCCTATTTTGGACTGTCTCAGGTTCCTCCACCTTGAACTGTCAACTGGATAGATGTATCTCTGTTTGTACATCCATCTATCTCTACCTCAAGCTTGGTGCTATACAGGATTTCATCGTTGAAAGTTCTGGGTTTATCCCACTTCCAACTCCCTATGTCCCCTGCATCTAGCTGCCTTTCTCCTCCTCCTTGATTTCTATTTCCTCAAAGCAGGACCTCACTTCAATATTCTCTGGTATTCATATAATCTTAATATACTTCTTACAATCATCAAGCTCCAGCCTTTACCCCATGCTTTCATTCCCAGTCTGCTGCTTCCCTAGTCCAATACTCCCTATACCGTTTTTGTCTTTCCATCAGTCCTCTGTCATGGACCTTCAACTTAAAAAACAAGCTCAGTCATGGGCCAGGGTTTTTGAGACCCTGTGGTGACTTACTACTACTTTCAGGAATTAAATTCCTGGAGTTCTGAGAGTTGAACTTGATGATCCTTATGGGTCCATGCCAACTTGAGATATTCTAAGATTCTTTGCAATTCATAGTATCAGCTGTTGTCCTCATGCAGATGTCCACATGCATAGTTACTTATATGTGTGTGATCAATGCTGAGCATTTGGTATTCAGTTACTGTACCCAGTTTGAGGCAAAAAAATGGAAGTGATTAATAGCTAAGGACTCCCTGAAGTTTGGGGCCTTAAATAATTATATTGTCTTCTTGTGCTTAAGAGCAACACAAACATAGTGCCAACAATAATGTAGATGTTCCTCTACAGTAAAGGTACACATTCCATACTTACAACAAAAATCTACTCTTTCTGTTTGATAACTCTCTTCAGCATCCTTCAAATTGTTTTTGTTTATTGTTTTGTTTGACAAGTCTTGTTTTTTGCATTCAACAGTTTTTATAAAAGTGATTGAGAAACCTGGGCTCTGTGAGACCTCACCTGCAGTATTGCATCCAGATCTGGAGTTCCCAGTGTAAAAAGACATGGACCTGTTAGAGTGGGTTCAGAGGAGGGCCACAAAAATGGTCAGAGGCCTGGAACACCTCTCCTGTGAAAAAAGGCTGAGAGAGCTGGGATTTCAGTTGTTGATTTTTCAGTCTGGAGAACAAGAGACCTTATTGCAGCCTTTCAGGATATAAAGGGGGGTTAGAATAAAGATGGAAAAAAGACTTTTTTTACCAGTGTCTGCAGTAACAGGGCAAGGGGCAGTGGTTTTAAACTGAGAGAGGGTAGTTTGAGACTGAACATAAGGAAAAAATTTTTTATGATGAGGGTGGTTAGACACTGGAACAGGTTACCCAGAGAAAATACTAAAATGGATGATATAAGGCTCTTGAAACCAAGAATGAAAAGACAAAACAGTACAGAAGAAATTCTGTGAGGTCTAGAGTGAAATTGTTTGGTCAAAGTGACTGCTTTTTCTCAGATAAAATCATACATTCAATTAATAGAAATTACTCAATCAGGGTCTTATTAAGAAGTTACTTTTGTAAATTAAATAGGTCTCATAAGTCTATTTGTCTAATTTTCCTGTATTTATTTATTTATTTTGAAGAAAAATAACGCAAAAGGCTTGATTTGGATTTTATTTCTTGGATCCTGCTGCCTCTAGCTGAATTTTTACCGATTTTCATTACCTTGAAGAGACAACTTACTCCTGCCATTCACTTTCTATTTCCAGTACAGTCATAAAGTCTGATGAATCTAGTGAGAAGGCATCCAGTCATAGTGATGGACTTTGATCTAAGCTTGTTTTTGTTGTTTTTTTTTTTGCTTTTGCTAACTTTAAAGTTATTGTCAGCAGAATGGCTTAAATTTTGTTTTCCCCCCAGTATATCTCTGTAAGGAGTATTATCGAAAAGCTGTTTCCAATGACCTATAAGGGAAGAAAGACTTTTTTCAGTCAACAGGCTGTTTCTTGCAATCCTGCAAGTCTGTTACAGGATAGTTGTTGTAAACCAGGACATTTCTGTAACCCAGTCTCATGAAGAATAGAAATGGAAGATAATGTGCATAACCAAGTTTGAAAAATACATTAGTTGTTTCAGTGTCCAGTGAAGTATTATCATCAGTTAAAAATAATCATCAGTTGCATATATGAGTGCAACTTGAATACTAGCTTCTGATCTTAATCTTTCTTCAGCTTTTCAAGACTCTATAAGTTGGGAAAGAAAAATTTGTATAAAAAAGTTGCACTTAGTAACTTTCACTCCAAATGTTGCTGGCAGGGCAATTGGATCCTTAAATCATCTTGGGTCTGACAGAGTTTCATGGCGCCAAGAAACTGTTTCAGCTGATATATCTTTCTGAAATTTTTGCACATTTTTTCAATTTTTTTTTTCAAAAGATTTAAATGACTGGGCATTAGGCCACAAGGAAAAAAAAAAAAAGAATCCGCCCATGTTGGAAGGGACCTTGAAAGATCATTTGGTCCAACATTTTGTGGGAAGGGGAGCCTAGATGAGATTATCTAACACCCTGTCTAATAGCATCTTGAAACAGGGACTCTATGACATCTTTGGAGAGGTTATTCCTTACTGTAAAAAATATTTTTCTTATCTTGAGAGAAAATCTCTCCCAGTTGAACTTGTACCTGTTGTACCTTGTCTTCTCTGTGTTGTGCCTTGTTAAGAGAGAGCCTCTGTCCTCTTTGTAGCTACTCTTTAAGTACAGGAATACTGTGATGAGGTCCTCCCTGAGACATCTCTTATCTCCATCAGTCTTTCCTCACACGACAGGTTCTGCAGCCCTTTGATCATCTTTGTGGCCCTCCTTTGGACCCTCTCTGCACCTGCACCCTTTGGACCTGTCTCCATCTTTTATGAACTGTTGGGACCAGAACTGGACACAGGACTCCAGGTGTGGCCTGACAGGTGCTGAGTATAGTGGAATGTTTACATGTCTATCTCTGCTAGTAATGCCCTGCAAATGCAGCCCAGGATCTGAGTCACTTTTGTTGTGGCAATGGTGCATAGCTGACTCATGTTCACCTTGTTGTCCCCTCAGGTCCCTTTCAGCAACGTTCCTCCCCAGCCACCTAGATCCTAGCCTGTACTGAAGTCTGGTTATTCTGCCACAGCTACAGTAAGTTGCACTTGTGTTTTTTTAAACTTCATGCTGCTCTTGCTAGCCCACTCTTCCAACTTGTGCAGGTCTCTCTACAAGATGAGTTCTCTCTCTCTGATAAATTCACCTCGTCACCAAGTTTGGTGTTATCACTGAACTTGGTGAAGGTGCTTTCAGTCCCATAGTCTGGGTCATTTATGAAGATGTTAAATGCTGTGGGGTCAGTATCAGTCCCTGGGGGAATACATTTGTGACAGGCTGTCAACCTGGGTAGTAAACATTGATCACCACCCTCTGAGTGTGATCTGCTAGACTATTTCCTGCCCACCTTGCATCCCACCCATTCAATATGTTATCTTGCCAGATAAGATTTAGACCAAATTGCTCTTCTGTAAGAGCAAAGGAAAAGGGAGAATTATGGAAGATTAAAGATTACACAGAGTAAGAAATATCCCCCACACCTTGTATTAAAAGTACATTAATATTTCCTAATAAAGCATGCTTAGATTAGGCAAAACTAAAATACAAGTTGTTCATGCAACCTTGATTCTCTTCCCTTGGAAATATGAATGATTTATATGATAAGACATAAGAAATGTATAGCAGAACCATCCATGTGAGGATTTAATGAAAAGGGAGAAATGACTGTTTGTAAAGCACGTCTGGAGCCTGGCACAGTGTTTGGATATGAGTTGTCTGGAACTGGTTCGTTTTGTTAGATTTTAAAGTTTTTATTTCAGTAAAATTTTTATTTTAATAGTGATTTAATTAATAGACTTGCAAAAAAATTATTACTCTCTTCATTTATTTTCTGAAATTATTGAAGGGTTTATGATTTTTTTTTCTGGGGAAAAATGTGAACTCCTTTTCCTTCCTACTTTACCTCCCTCCCAATTACCCTTAGCTAGTGTATAACTCTCCAGGGAGTCACTCCTGCTTCTAAAATAGTTCAATGCCTTCCCTAAGAAATGGAAAGAATAGGATACTTGTCATCCTAAAAACATTTTTTATTCAAAGCTATGCTAGAGATGCCCTTACACAAACTTTTCATCCTTGATGTCAATATACTTAGTCATTCTTCTACCCACTCTTGCAAGAGCCAAGTTATTTTTTAATGGATTATACTTCCTACTTCTTAGTTGTGTCACTATTCAAAAATAAGGTGCTATACAGTACTTAGAATTACTAGCAATAAGCAGAAGATCCAAGAATATGACTTACCTTAACCAGTAATCTCAAGTAATGCAGTCAGTAGTTCTCATACTTCTTTTCATTTTGACTAACATATACTTTAGCTTATATACATGTTACTGGTGTGACAATTAGCATATGGTTAGCTCCTGTGTCTGCGAGTTTAACTAAAGGTTTTTGGAGTAAATGAAAATTATATCACTAATTTCAATGGACAAGGAACAACTTTCGTATAGAGGAGGAAAAACCCAAGCCTGACAAAGGCAATATAAATTTAAAGAAATCCTGCATGTTGTTATGCTTTGTCCACTAGGCAGACAGAAGCAACTCCACTGCTGTCCACTTTGTGGTGGATTTGGGGGATTTTTTGTCACTTCTGATAAGGAAAAATGTTTTAATGATTGTCTGTTATGCTGTTAAACTAGATAGTCATCTGTACATGGCATTTGTATTATTTTGGTAATGTTTATTATTTAAGTTCTGTTGCTCACCACCTTTCTGCATGTTGCTTCCGTAAATATTTTTGACATGTATAATAGGAATGTGATCTGGATATTCCCCTAAAACCAAAGCAAAGTTTAATTTCAATTAAAGAGAATTAAATACAAATTTAGAAACCTCAAAACACCAAAACACTTTAGCCCCTTCCAGCAGAGCATATAGTTATGATGCATCTAAAAAAGAAATAAGGAACTAATTGCTCAGGAGTCCACACATACAGTGGCTCTATTACTGCAAGAAAAAACAGCATGTGCTGGAATAAATTTCTGCATGAATCTGTAACATTATATTGAGATCTGATATTGTTTGAAGGAGTAGTAAGATACTCGATATTTACAGTATATTTAGATAGTCAGTGAAGGCGTGTATTTTATTCAAAGGACATTACTTTTGCAAAATGTAAAGTAAAATTTTTGAAAGTCACTGTATAGAAAACTGATAGTACATATTTACCATGAAATTTTGACTATTATAATACTAAATAAGCTATCTCGATACATACTTCATCCAGTTGATCTGCACAAATTCAGTCACAGAATCCCGTTTTTTTTTACTTTGGCTAGGGCTGGGCACCTGTTGGCACATAGACACCATCCTGGGCTGCACAGCCACTGCCAAGCACCCCTTCCCAAAAGAATAGGACTCTGTACATTAACTATACAGATCCTGACCCCATCTCCTCTCCTGCCAGCTCTCTCACAAAGTGGAAAGTAATTCTTTCCTGCTTTCAGAAGTGCACAAAAATGGCGCTTCTGAAGATTTTTTAGGGTTTTTTTTTAAACTTTCAGACAACAATGAAATCCAGATGAAAACAGAGTAGCCAAATGATTTGTAAGCAACCACAGATAACACAGATAAGCCCAGGAAGTACATAACCTTTTGAAAAAGCAATAAAAGCTTCTGCTCAAAACCTAGTCTCAAAACATGTACATTTCTTTAGTTTTATTCAGTCCTTTCAAGATCTTCTGGTCTATGCAGAGCCTTTCCTCCTGCTCCTGCTCTTTTTTCCCTTTGTAAGTATCAGCATGAAGGCTTTGTTATTCTAAAGTTCTGGGTTCCTCAGTCAACTACTTATTTTGAATAACTTGAAAAACTTCAAATCCTTCAGCAGGTGTTCTAATGCTTCCTTATAAACTTCCCTTAGACAACTGTGTCTTTAGTTTTTAGCTTTATTCACTGAGATAAGGGGCTGCCATTCCCAAGGTAACAATAATGTTCTGTTATTAGCTTTCTGCTAGTAATTCCTTCCAAACTCAGAGAAAAATAACAGACAACATAAGTGGAAATCATTCTGTATCCCATATGAAGACATTTCATAGGCAAAAAGCACCCACCAAACAAAATTAAATGTAGAAACATGTAAATATATTAGAACCAGTCATGTTCAATCTAAGTAGAAAATTTATTAGAATAGAAGTTTTAACAATTTGTCTACACACCTCTAAATCAGGAAAACAGAAATATCACTTGTTCTAAGAAAACTAAAAGGTAAACCAGAGGAAAAAAATACTTCAGGTTTCTGACACCTCTATCACATTGCTTATCAGGGTCATAAAAATGGATTTCATACTTCAACCCATCATATACGTAGCATTTCTGATATCTCAAATAAATAATTTTAACTTTACTGGGTAGTAAAATTTTGTAAAGATATAAAGGATCCATGAATAGTAACAGATACATAATCATAAAACCAAAAAACCTTATCAGAAAAAGCATGAACCAATCTAGTGGAAGAATTACAACTTTTTTCCTATAATTTCAAGGTGAAAAATGATTTAAAGCCAAGGTATTCCCATGAGCTGTAGAATGAGCAAGAGCTGGTTTCCTGCTGACTGTGTTTAGGTCTCCTTAATAAGTCTCTTGCTGTAATACTACTGGGCTAGATTTGTCTTTTTTTTTTTTTCGGTAGTGTTCCTGTGTCAGGATGTATTATCAGTTCCCCAGAGGTATATATGTGTTGATCTTCACCTTGGTATTGTTCAGTGGGCCAAATTCATGCCTGCTTTTCCTTATTTTGATCTTCATCCTCTACTCACCTCCAAATTTGTGCAAAATACATCAGAATGTTGTATCTTTGAGATTTCTACATTTTGATTTGTTGAATTTGCTTGAAATTGCCCAGTTAAACTACATTGGGAGATACAGGGGCAGAGCAACCCAATATACTTAATTGTCTTAATAAAACAGGCATCAAGATTCCATTACTAGTTCTTCCTCAAAATTGTGGAGCTCTAGCTTTCATCTGTTCAGGAACAAGAATCTAAAAAAGAGACCAACAACAACTTGCTGCTTGAGAATTGCAAGGAATCATACTGCTTTTTGTTACTTCTTTGTAGGTCAGTAAATTTTATTTTTTAGAAGCATCACTCATTCCCTGCATTTTGGCACCATTTCAGGTCATTTCCTTGGAAAACGACCAGATATTCCAGAAAGAGTTGATTTTTAGCAGGATGGCATTCCTGGTGGCTGTATTAGAAAGTACACATGCTAGTTTTAAAATACTCAATCATGTTGCCACTGCTTTAAATTTATTTTCTTCTAAATGTATTTTGAGTGTAAGAGAACAAGAACTTGACTCAGTTTAGTGGCATCATATGTTCTGTACATTCTATTTTATGCAATATCAGTGCAAGCCACCATTAAGTGTTGCAGCATGTTGATCAAATGAAAACCTTGCTAGAATTAGTTGTTAATCCGCTTCTCAAAGCAAAATTTGGAAATAACTTAGAAAAAAAACCAAATCATCCTCTAGAGCAGTAGTGGTGTGTTGTTCTGTAGGAAGAGAATTGCCAAGATCTCTATAAGAAACAAAAGCAGAATCTGACCTCAAATGACCATAAATTGCAATAAGAAAAACTGGAAAAGCCAAAATTTTAGAGTGTTTGGAATACAGAGCTTGCACATACATTTTTCTGTGCAGGATTTTAAATTCCATCTGCTCTATGATTTATATCTTTTCAATAAAAGATACCTTTGAAAGAGCAGATGAATCTGTCATCTACAGATTAGCATACTTTGTATTAACATGCCTGCTTTTTAGGCCATTCTCTCCAATACACGTTCATCTTTTCCATACTGCTTTGAGGACAGAATGGCAGAAAGACAATGCTATGTGTCTTTTTGCTTCTTTCTTTCAGCATTTGAAAAAAACAATTATTGGTCCCTTATTTATACTTGCTTGTCATTTCCCTACATCTGTTTTCAGGAAATACGTGTAATCTCTGTAATCTTACGAATAATGAGGCTTTAAAGGATTGTTCTACATTTAAAGTCAAGATAAGATAATCTTATTTTTTCTTCTGAAAAAAAAAAGAAGCAAAGACATAGAAAATGAGGGAAGATTTTATCTGAGTAGTCCTTTAATCTTCTTCGTTATAAAGAAAAAATTCTTAACTACTTCTTTCTCCATTTTTATCTCAGGAAGATTGACTACAAAATCCCACCATATGAAAGGTATTGTCTCTTATTTAAGAAGTTATAAAAGAAAATCTACACAGTACACTTTTAAGGCAATCTGTACTCAACTTGTAAATGTGGAGAAGGATAAAACAATTATTCCTTTTTTTTTCTTCATTTGGCAAGACAATATGGGTTTTTTTTTTTCTATTCTTGTTAGATGGAATAAAAATAGATAGAGTGGGATTGACATAATTGACCTGCTTAACTGCCCAGGAATATCATTCCATTACCATCTCTTGATGATACAGGAAATCCTGGTCTATCTCACCACACTTGCTATTGTAAATTCTGCACTGTGAGTTTTCCTTGAATTGAGATCTGTGGAAATAGAGAATAGAACAAAAAAGAAGGATGGCTTCTATATTGTCATTATCTCACCAAACACTCTTTGTGACTTCTCCCTCTTTTGGACCCTGTGTGTAAACATGTGGGTTGCATCATTGCATTCAATAATATTTGGTCAAATATTTTAATAGCTAAACATTAGTATGCAGTAAGCTTTCTAATTTTTTCCCCATTTCTAAGGCCTGAGGCTGTACAACACATCTCACACTGATCTGAAATTGCATTTGTAACCTTCCTGGGATACACCTCCTCATCTCAGTTCATATGTTCAGAGATGACTCCACGAGCGAAGTGTGGTAAGAGGGCATAATCAGGAGAGTCACTTTACAAGTGTACTATTAAACCAAAAAAGTTGTTACTTCTGAAAGAAAAAGTGCTATACACTGAATGAGTTACCCGATTTAGGGAAAATAAATGTTCCAGTTTTTCTTTCTTTTTCCCCTTTCCCTAGTTTCCTACTGTTGCATTTATATAGTTCAAAATTGCAGCAAGAGTAAAATTTAAGACTTAGCATATCACAGAATCACAAAATCACAGAATGATATGGGGTTGAAAGGGACCTCTGGAGACCATCTAGTCAAAATCTGCCTCCCCCCGGCCCCCTGTCAAAGCAGGTCCTCCTAGAGCACGTTGCAGAGAAACTTGTCCAGGCAGGTGTTGAATGTCTCCAGAAACAGAAACTCCACCACCTCTCTGGGCAGGCTCTTCCAGGGCTCTGGCACACTCAAAGTGAAGAAGTTCCTCCTCATGATTAGATGGAACTTCTTACGTACAAATCTGTGCCCATTTCCTCTTGTCCTCTCACTGGGCACTACAGGAAAAAAAAAATCCAAAACACAAAACTGGCCCCTTCCTCTTGACACCCACCCTTTAAGTATTTATAGGCGTTGATCAGATCCTCCCTCAGTCTCCTCTTCTCCAGACTAACAAGACACAAGTCCCTCAGCCTTCCCTTGTAAGAGAGATGCTCCAGGCCCCTAACCACCTTTGTGCTCCTCTGCTGTACCCTCTCCAGCAGTTCCCTGTCTTTCTTGAACTGGGGAGTCCAGAACTGGACACACTACTCCAGATGGGGCGTCACCAAGGCAGAGGAGAGAGGCAGGATGACCTCCCTTGACCTGCTGGTGACACTCTTCCTGATGCACCCCAGGATGCCACTGGCCTTCTTGGCCTTCTTGGCCACAAGGGCACATTGTTGGCTCATGGTCATCCTGTCGTCCACCAGAATTCCCAGGTCTTTTTCCTCAGAGCTGTTCTCCAGCAGGTCAGCCCCCAACCTGTACTGGGCTTATTCCTTCCCAGGTGCAGCACTCTATGTCCTACATTTGCCCTTGTTGAATTTCGTCAGGTTCCTCTTTGCTCAACTCTCCAACCTGTCTGGGTCTTGTATGGCAGCACAGCCTTCTGATGTGTCAGACACCCCTCCCGGTTTTGTATCACCAGCAAACTCACTGAGGGTACATTTCGTTCCTTCATTCAGGTCACTGATGAAAATATTGAAGAGGACTGGACCCAGTACTGACCCCTGGGATTTCCCACTTATCACGGACTTCCAACTAGATTCTGTCCCACTGATCACAACCCTCTGAGTTCTGTTTTTCAGCCAATTTTCAATCCACCTCACTGTCCATTCATCTAATCCACACTTCCTAAGCTTACTTGTGACGATACTGTGGGAGACTGTGTCAAAAGGCTTGCTGACGTCAAGGTAGACAACATCCAATGCCCTCCCCTCATCTATCCATCCAGTCATGTCATCATAGAAGGCTATCAGATTAGTTAGGCATGATTTCCCTTGGTGAATCTGTTTTAAATACTTCTAATATTTTTTTTTTTTAATCCAGATGCTTTCACATTGTGCCCATNATCATAGAAGGCTATCAGATTAGTTAGGCATGATTTCCCTTGGTGAATCTGTTTTAAATACTTCTAATATTTTCCTTCGGGCTCTTTTTGAAGTCTGGGAGGACACTGGCTTTCCTCCAGTCTACAGGCACCTTGCCTGTTGTCCAGGACCTTTGAAACGTCATGGAGAGCAGCCCAGCAATGACTTCCGCAAGCTCCCTCAGTACTCGGGGAAGAATCCCATCAGGACCCACGGACTTGTGGATATCCAGTATACTTAACTGTTCCCTAACTTGGTTTTCCTCAACCAAAGGAAAATCTTCATTTGTAGAGACTTTCTCAACAAATCTTTACCCATAATACTGCAATAGTCATGACGACATAACTTCAGTCTTCTACCAAATTTTAAAGGAATCATTGTCAAGAGCTGTAACAAATGTTAAATATGAATTAATTTTGCATTGATATGGAATGAATTTTGCCATGAACTCAGCTAGTGTAACATCAGCTGATTACTGAAGTGATAAGTTCTTTGGGACCAGTAAAGGAAAGTAATATCACAGTAGACACTGTACTTAACACTCAGATTATGCAGATTTATTGCATTGCCATAAATATAGAAGACAATTTATTATAGCTCACAATAATTGAGACAATTTATATAGCATGCTGGGAAAGATAAATCTCATAATGTCTACATCCAATAGGAAAAATATTTTTACTTTGTAATACTTTTGATTTCTCTGAATTATGAAGCACTTTCAGTTTTGGTGAAGGACAATGGATGAATGCACCGAATGACAGGTTCCAAAGAGTCTGCAGTATGTTAACAAATAGCTACGTCTTCTCCTTGTACTGACAGTTATTTCAGATGTAAGTAAGTTAGTATGGAAATATAATAATATAAAACACCCTTAAAACCTAGCATAATACGGCTTTATGCTCCACTATAGCAGCAAGCATTAATAGAAGAATCAAAGAAGTAATTATTTCATGTGCTGTCATCTATCTAATCTATCTAATCTAAGCTATTCATAATTATAGGCCCTGAATAACTTTTGTCACAGGGAGATCACTTGATAGACTCCTCCATTGCAGAATGCTTTCCTTCTTGACAGATGCAAGCCCTGTATTTTTCATTCTGTTTTTTCTTTTGAAATGTTTATTGTCTTCTTTATTTTCATTCTGACATACTTAAGAATTTAAGAACCAATGCTAAATATTGAATTTGAGGAATGTTTATCACTTTTATTTTATGTACAAAGTAAACAAGTATATGCAAAATGTAAAAATTAAAAAAGCCCAACTCAAAACAAAAAGGATGGTGAGCATGAAGTAAAATACTGTTTACTCTACTTACTTGTTTACTTACTTTATTTACTCTGCCTGTGTTAAGACAGAGCATTCAATGGAGTCTAAAGTAAAAGAATAGCAGCTCACAAGTACTTGGACTTAACAGGAATCTGCAAAGGCAAATGATCAAAATGCCATAAAATATGTAATAGTCTTAACAAACAAGCTGTTTAATGAACCAGGAGGTGCTAAAGGTAAAATTAATCACAATGACATCAGTTTTAGGGTACCATTGTTACAGTTCCATAAGCTCAATAAGAAAGACATTAATGATATGGACAAATATTTAAAAAGTAAATTGAGGTCTCACTTGTAGATACTTGCATCAGTTGTTCTAACAACTTGCTTTCTGCAATTAAAGCAGAACAAATTATGGAATTTTATACACCCGAAACATCTGAATGAGACTCATGAACAGGTCTATTGCCCTTTGAAAATAAGTAAGAGTAAAATTCTCTTTAAATGTACATGAAAGCCATGCTCTTTGCAATTTCTGCAACTTTATCTCCTTTAAATAGTATATGCTGTATATCCTGCATTAAAAATTACTAACATGTCGCCTTTTTGGATTCAGTCTGTTTGGAGCTTCATTTATGAGAAAACAAAGATCACGGAACTGTAGAAAGTATACAGAAAAGTATGCAGTCCACGTACTCAGCTACTCCAATCTTGTTATAGTAGAATGAGCATGTGCTTTTTTCTTAGGTATGTCCTTCACAAACCATTATTTAAATACAGTTTCAGATGTTTAGTATTAATAAAAAACTTTCATCATTCTTTTTTTTACCCTGTGGTTTGACAGTTTTTGGAGAGATAATGATTGCAAAAATTATTAAGTTTATACAGACATCCTTTCTTCTGATTTAAAATCACAAATTAGATCCACTAGTGAAATTGATTTATCAAATTAAATGCAGTTCCAATTTAAATTTTGTCAAGCACATTTAGATTTTAAGAGTGTGGAGTGGGACTGATATTTTCAAGTTTAGTTCACCTACGACAGGGGTCTCACCTAAACTAACTGCCCTCAGATTGTTCTATGCTCACAGAATAGAGAGAGGCGCACCAGTAGATAATTAATTCTGACTTAAACCAGAGCATTAAGGTAAGAGGAATGACAGTGTGATCTATAGGTGTGCCCCAGGGGATATTCTGTAATAATACTAATAACCAGCGTATCCCACAATACTCAATGAAGAGCTATAGACTCCTCTGGAAAATTATTCAGAGCATGCAAGTTAAAGCCTCTGTCTTTCCATTGGCTTCAGAGGGATTAAAGAGCCAAAAATGAACTTCTGACAAATCCTCTCCTTTTTCACTGGTTTTATAAGGTAGCCTTGGTGACTATCTTATAAAAGATCTCATAATTTTTATTTAAAGCTAAAATTAGGAGGCATGAATCCTTACCACAGTTCCTTCTCACTGAAGGTTTTCATTCTATCCGTTGGTTGTTGGTTTTTTTTTTTTCTATGAATAAGGATTGCGGAATTGGGTCCACAGGTGTAAATTGTCTTAAATCTTGCTAAAAAAGGAAGAACCCAGGAATTCAGATTCCTGTTCCATGGGTAGATAAATGATACCCCTGCATGTGCAAGAAAGGCTAATTTTGAAAACTGTTAACACACTGTGTAGCGAAAAGCAACATCTCAAAGTAAATGATAGGAGAATTATTTTCATGAAGCAAAGGAAGAACCACTCATTCTTATTCCATTGATTTAAGCATCAGAACCTTGCAACTTTCTTTCATTTGTATCTTTTAAGCACATTTCTTTAGGAATTGTCAGTTCCTTCAGTCATCTTTCTGTTTCTTTGAACTTTCTAAATACCATGAAGATCAAAAATACCTTGGATATTTTGGAATTTTCAAAAGAAATAGCTTTTATCTCACTCTGTGATGACATCATTCTTAGAGGTTGCATTTTTTAATGTCATCAGAAAGAAATACAAGAAAACAGTTTAATAATAAAGACCTTAAATAAAAATAATGGAAAAAGAGAGGAAAAATAATTACCGGCTGAAGGAAAAGTGTTGTGTAAAATATTGCTTAAAACAAACCTTGAAAAGCTCATAACCACTCAAAGGACCAAGTGTTTTTTACTCCATTTAGCAAACAGGGCACCTGAGACAGAGGCTCTTCCCTGTCTGGTGGAAAGACAGGAGTAGGTGTCAGGAATTCTGTAACTGTGGGGAAAAAAAAAAAGACAACCTTGATTCAAGTCCAGAACAGTGCCATAAAACTGAATGAGGTTTGACCATCTAGTCATGTTAATATGCATTAACATTATACTGTTATGTTCTTTCTGTGATAGCTACATATTCTCAGTTTTTTACCTAGCAGTGTTCAGATTTCAGAACAAAAAATTAACCAAAAATCAACATGACAGATGTCTTTACATCTTCCATAAATTTCTTTTTTGTATCCCGTCAAAAAATCAGGGAATGGGAGTTGGGCTGATCCTAATATGGCATAATGAAATCAATATACTCAGTTAATTACCTTATTTTATGACATTGTTTGAGTGTGTTTTTCAAATAATTTGTATCCTGTTGTTCTTTCCTGTTTTTATGATCTATAATCTATTCTCATAGTTTTCTCTTCAGGAGTTCTGCACTATATGCTTTTTTTGTTGTTTGTATTAACTCAGTAGGTGGGTCTCCAAATTATGTATATGCAAAATTTGCATAACATTTAAAGCGCAGCTGGTTATGGTCCCTCTTCACTGTTACTTGATACAGCTCCATTTTACATGATTGGGACAATAATTCTCTTTTTTTGTTGTTAGTTTTTTTACGAAAAAGGAGAGAGAAAATGCACTGCAGGACAGCGTTATTGAAAAGATTTAAATAAGAGAGCTGTGGTTAGTAAATGGGACTGTAATTTTTTCATGGGGGTGTTAGATTGCACATTGACGTATCCCAGTAGAGAAGCTGTCTCCTGTATGGAAGAACTTCTGGAAAGATACTGCTATAGAAACTATAGCTTATTTGTGGAGAAATTATATGTTAAAAATTCCAGTTTTAGCTTAATCAGACAGTACAAAATTCTTGATCCATGCACAAAGAGAGGTCTTGTAAGCTTTGGTATTCAGGAACTGCTTTGAGTCTGTGTGGTTTAAAAAATGGGCTGAATTGCAGTTGCAGTTATAGAACGGAATATGGTCTTCTGAAGACCCTTCTCTCCTTTTCTTCACATCCCTGGCTCTAGACTGCTTCTTTTAAAAATGATACCACTGGTGTTTTCACTAGGATTTTTTTTTATCACAGTCTCATGAGTCTGGAACCTCCATGGTTCTTATTCTCAGGATCTTTGTTAAGGTGCAGAATTATGACTGCATGTTCGTATTCTTCATTTTAGATTATTGGGTTTTCTACGGATTCTTAGGTTCTCAGAGTAAACATCTTATCCGGCTCTTCTTTTACTCTGTGTCTTAGAGAAAAGAGGGCTTGCTAAAGTAATGAATTAACTGGTAACTTGAATTGTAAGTCATAATTCTCTGCTCTGTTGAGAACTTTCTAACAAAAGCTTCTATTGCAAAAAGCTTGACACATTTTTAATTTAGAATACAAGCATTGTATTTTCGTTAGTAGAATTCCTGTCTTATCCATATTTCTACTTGTATCTATTTCTTAAAATCTTTTATATACCCATATACCTAGTTCATATGATTCTTAATTGGTCATAAACTAAACACTACCAGTTTCAAATTTTATTTTTTTTCTCTTTGGCTTTCTATTGTTATTAACAATGTGACAGGTTGTCATGACCTAAAGAGTTACCTTGCCTGAAGGTGTGTAGAGATCGTGACAGTGGGTTCACAGGATTTAATATCAGAGTCTTTATTTTTTAAATTTCTCTGCTTTATTAAAGCATAGCAGATATGCCACAAAAATCTCCATTAGCAAGTAAATTATAGCAAATTCACTGCTAGCAAGTATATATATGATTAATATAGTTAATATATTTTATTTATTCTATAGCAAAATATGTACCCTTTTTGAAATAAACTATTACAAATTACTATTAGCAATAAATAAGACACTATCAGTCAACAGTATGGCAGTATGGCAAACTCATTCCAGAGGTGGGAGAACAAACTAAACCAACCCCAAAAGAGGGGAACCAATAAGCTAGCAGAGTGTCACTTTACAACTGATCTATGTCACAGAGTCTGGAGTCAGCCAGGCATCCCTGGTGAGTCTCCAAGATCTTGTAGAAAGTCTCTACACCAATGTACATGGCATGGGCAAAAAACAGGAGGAGCTGGAAGCCACCACACTACTAGAAAGCTATGACCTACTTGCCATTGCTGAAACTTGGTGGGATGAATCCTATGACTGGAGTGTGGCTATTCAGAAGTGACAGGCGAGGAAGGAGGGGTAGAAGCATAGGCTTCTACATCAAGAAAGGGATAGAGTGTGATGAGCTGTCTCTGAAGAATAGCCATGAACAGGTTGAAAACTTAGGGATAAGAATTAGAGACCAAGGCAACAATAGGAACCTGTGGTTGGTGTCTGCTACAGGCTGCCTGAACAAGTGGAGCTTATTGACAAAGCCTTCTTACTCCAGCTACAGGAGGCATCATACTTGCAGGCTTTCATCATGATGGGGGAATTCAACCACCCCAACATCTGCTGGAAAAGTAGCTTGGTGAGCTGCAGGCAATCCAAGAGACTCCTGGAGTACATTGAGGATAAATTCTTAAGCCAGGTAACAGACAGTCCTACCAGAGAGGATGATACTCAACCTGGTCACTAATGAAAGTGAGCTAAACTTCAGTGATGTCAAGATTGGAGGTAGCCTGGACTCCAGGGATCATGCACTGGTGGAGTTTGCACTCCTGAGGGATATGGGTCAGGGGAAAATTAGTCAGGAGTCCGAATTTTAGAGAAAACAAAATTGCATCTTTTCAAGGAGTTAGTCAATAGCACCCCCTGGAAAACTGCCTTCAGAGGCAAGGGAGCAGAACAGAACTGGCAGATCTTTAAGGGATTTGGGAAGAGTGCAGGGACTCTGACCAGTTGTGTAGAGATAGGGTCAGGAAGGCCAAGGTGCAGCTAGTGCTGAACTTGGCAACAGATGCAGATAATAATAATAATAAGGGCTTCTACATGTATGCCATACAGAAAAGGAAGTTCAAAGATAGTGTACCCCTGATGAGCAAGATTGGCAAAATGGTAACAACAGATAAGGAGAAGGCTGAGATACTTAACAATTTTTTTGCCTCAATCTTACTGGCAATCTTTCTTTCTGCACTAATCGAGTGGATGGACCACAAGGCAGGGACTAGGGGAACAAAGTACCTCCCAGTGTGAGAGAAGAGGTTGAGGAACCTGAACATACAGAAGTATATGGGACCTCATGAGATGCATCCTAGAGTCCTGAAGGAGTTGTGAAGCCACTCTCCATGATACTTGAAAAGTCCCCAGTGGAAAAAGGGAAACATTGCACTCATCTTTAACAAGGGTAGAAAGGAGGACCCTGGGAACTACTGATCTGTCAGCCTCTGCTCTCTGCATGGGATTGAGAGCAGCCCTGCTGAGAAGGACTTGGGGGTGCTGGTGGATGAAAAGCTGGACATGAACTGACAATGTGCACTTGCAGCCCAGAAGGCCAACCTTATCTTGGGCTGCATCCAAAGAAGAGTGGCTAGCAGGTTGAGGGAGGTGATTCTGTCACTCTACTCCACTGAGACCTCACTTGGATTACTGTCTACAGCTTTGGGGACCTTAACACAGGAAAGACATTAACCTCTTGGAGTGGGTCCAGAGGAGAGCCACAAAGATGATGAAAGGGATGGAGCACCTATGCTGTGAGGACAGGCTGACAGAGTTGGAATTGTTCAGCCTGGAGAAGAGAAGGCTCTGAGGAGATGTTGTGACCTTTCAGTATTTATAGGGGGCCTACAGGGAAGATGGGGACAAATTTTTTAGCAGGTTCTGTTGCAATAAGTCAAGGGGTAATGGCTCTAAAGTAAAAGACGGTAAATTTAGACTAGATAAAAGAAGAAATTTTTTACAGTGGTGAAGCACTGGAACAGGTTTCCCAGAGAGATGGTAGATGGCCCATTCCTGGAAACATGCAAGGTCAGGTTGAATGAGGTTCTGAGCTTTGAGCAACCTGATCTGGTTGAAGACGTCCCTGGTCANTTTAACAAGGGTAGAAAGGAGGACCCTGGGAACTACTGATCTGTCAGCCTCTGCTCTCTGCATGGGATTGAGAGCAGCCCTGCTGAGAAGGACTTGGGGGTGCTGGTGGATGAAAAGCTGGACATGAACTGACAATGTGCACTTGCAGCCCAGAAGGCCAACCTTATCTTGGGCTGCATCCAAAGAAGAGTGGCTAGCAGGTTGAGGGAGGTGATTCTGTCACTCTACTCCACTGAGACCTCACTTGGATTACTGTCTACAGCTTTGGGGACCTTAACACAGGAAAGACATTAACCTCTTGGAGTGGGTCCAGAGGAGAGCCACAAAGATGATGAAAGGGATGGAGCACCTATGCTGTGAGGACAGGCTGACAGAGTTGGAATTGTTCAGCCTGGAGAAGAGAAGGCTCTGAGGAGATGTTGTGACCTTTCAGTATTTATAGGGGGCCTACAGGGAAGATGGGGACAAATTTTTTAGCAGGTTCTGTTGCAATAAGTCAAGGGGTAATGGCTCTAAAGTAAAAGACGGTAAATTTAGACTAGATAAAAGAAGAAATTTTTTACAGTGGTGAAGCACTGGAACAGGTTTCCCAGAGAGATGGTAGATGGCCCATTCCTGGAAACATGCAAGGTCAGGTTGAATGAGGTTCTGAGCTTTGAGCAACCTGATCTGGTTGAAGACGTCCCTGGTCATTGCAGGAGAGTTGGACTAGGTGGTTTTTAAAGGATTTGACAACTCTAGGATTCTATGATTCTATGATTTGAGTAGAGAGTTCAACCTGTTTAGGAAAGGAAAAGTATTGTAAAATCTCAAAGACAAAGGCTCCATTTTAACAACTTAAGTCCTTAAAATATCAGAGACATAAGAGAGTATAAGACATCAAAATTTGAGCAACTAATACATGCTGTTTATTTTGATTTTTCACCTGTAACAGCCAGTAGAGGATGATATTTTTTTTGTTATTCTCTCAGACCAATTTTATTTTCCCAGACTGTTCCCACTTTTTGAGACAATAAATTTCCATTACAATTTCTTGGATTCGAGCTTATCGATGGTATCTCAAGATGTGTCTGGTCTCTAGGTACCCCAGCTGTACTTCGAAGAGACCAGTGCACTTTTTAAGGAGTTGATTCCCAGATATACAGCTCCCACACTGTTGGGCAATTTTTATCTCAGTATTTTTCAGCAGGAATTTTCTTCTGTTTAGGAGTTTTCCCTTTCTAACTCGGCCACCTTTATGGCTGCTCATATCACAGGTTCACCAATGAACAGTTTAAAATCTGAAAAGTCTCATTTTTTTCTGTTTAGTTGTCCATTTGTCTTCTGTTCCAACATAGTTGTGGCACCTGGGGACATGGTTTATTGGTGGATTTGGCAGTGTTAGGTTTGCAGTTGGATGTGATGATCTTAAAGGTCTTTTCCAACCTAAATGATTCTATGAATCTATGATTCTATATTTTGTTTCATGTATTGGAAGGGCACAAAAATTAGAGGACAGTACTTTCCCCTGTCTCTTGATAACCCTGAGCAGACTACCCTGGAGAGAGAAAACGTGAGGAATTAGGTATCCATGATACTTCTTACAAGCTCTTTTTTACACTGCTCTTTACCTTGATTGTGCTGTTTGTTAGAGTGAGTGAGATTTATTTCCATTTAATTTAGCCATATGAATGTTTAATCTGAAATAGTAGTGGTGGCTCCTACACAGTCAAATGAGAGAAAGAAACAAACCTGGAGAGAGACTGGTATGATGATGACTACACATCATGTGATGTATATAATTGTCTAAATGGAATAGTCAGAAATGCATAGAAATATATGGAAAGGTATAGAAAATAGACAAGTAAAAGGAACATTGTAGAATTCTGGGAAGAATAATAAATAAGTAAATAAGAAACAAAATAAATTGAAATTTACACACGAAGAGACAACCTGTTCAAACAATTTTTAAAAATGCATTAAAAGCTGACCATGGCTGACCGTGCCTTTTAAAGTATTAAACTATACAACAGGGGAAGAATTCACTGAATTTGTGCCCTGATGAATATGGATCAAGAAGACCTACATTGCATTTAGAGCTTTTACAAACTTTTGCTTCTATATGTTGATGAGTCAAGATGATTGATGGACCTAGGGGGATTATTGAAAATAATAGTCTATTTTATTAGTTTATTATTGAAAATAATAGTATATTTTCAATAAATATTTAATATCACATATTGTTTATTGTACTAAATCTCATAAAAATCTAATTAGATTATATTTCATATGTTAGATTTGGTTATCAAAGTATAGATTATTAGTTTCTTAATTATATTGTCTAAGTAATTGTTGAGACAGTATCTTGCACTGAAGAGTTACCTGTTGTTAATCATACTTGCAAATCTTATTATCATTTATGGCTGGTAATTACTGAAAACCAAAATCACCTTTTGGTGAGAAGCAAACAACTTTCTAGCCTAGAGAGTAATTGTGTAGGGCAAGCTGTAGTAGTAACCTCCAAATGATAGTTTTGTCTTAAGTCATTTAAGAGCTCGGATCCTCTGAGTGGACCATAAATAGTAGCACTAAATGTTTTCGTGTGATGTGGCTGTGAAGGGGTCAGTTAGCACATCTATTCATTTCAAATTGCTTCCACTGACACTAGACCCGTCCCTTCATCACCACAGAGGGAGATGAAGAGAAATAATGAATGAACTAAAAATAGAGGAGTTAATCTATTTGAGGATGACCTGATAGAAAGTCATAGAGAAAAAAGGCAGAGGAAACCATCTGGTTATTTTCTGAACAGTAACCTGGGGTGACATCTTGCCTCTGTTGAAGACATAGAGTCTTTCCATTGTCCTCACTGTTCTTAGATTTTCCCCTTTCTTTTCTCAGTGTTTGAATGCTCATTACTTTTCTCCCCACTGCTGCTGACTTGATCTTTACTTCTCAAAATGCAAAATGAAACAAATCTAACTAACAGAAGTCTGACTTTTCCTAATAAGAAAAGCGACAAGATTTTAAGTTCATCAGTGCAAATGTATGTTACTATGAAGAACTTTGGAAAAAGTAGTCGTGACAAATCTGTAAAGGAAATAGTTTGTTACCCTACTGTTACTAAGGCGAAGGCTGTGTGGAAGGACAAAACAATCATGGCAAAGGACTAGGGAGGCTTGAGTTCAAATATGATGTATTTTGGAAATTATAAATAAATCTAAAGCAGAGTAAGAAGCTTGAGAAGTTAGAATGTGATTTATCTTTTATGGCATTATTTAATTCTACTGAGAGTAAGAAGAAAGGGGAAATTGAATTTTTATTTATGGTGCAAAGCATTCCAAAAAGTTAGTGAAAAAGGGACAAACCTCCTGCATAATTTCAATTCAGAATAATTAAATATTGGAGAGGCTGTGATTTCCAACAGGAATTATAATGTAGCATTTTGAATCTTTATTACATATAGATTTCTGGCAAGTATGTGAATAAGATGTGAAACTGAGAGAAAGGACTGGAGTATAAGGATAGGAACACCAGTTTCAGAATGTGTTTTCATTCTTGCAATGGTAACATTAAACACTCCAGACTGAGCGTGTGGTCCAAGTGGTGACCAAAATAAAGATTATTGCAGCAAACCCAATGATACAAAACCGGGAGGGGTGGCTGACGCATCAGAAGGCTGTGCTGCCATACAAGACCCAGACAGGTTGGAGAGTTGAGCAAAGAGGAACCTGACGAAATTCAACAAGGGCAAATGTAGGACATAGAGTGCTGCACCTGGGAAGGAATAAGCCCAGTACAGGTTGGGGGCTGACCTGCTGGAGAACAGCTCTGAGGAAAAAGACCTGGGAATTCTGGTGGACGACAGGATGACCATGAGCCAACAATGTGCCCTTGTGGCCAAGAAGGCCAAGAAGGCCAGTGGCATCCTGGGGTGCATCAGGAAGAGTGTCACCAGCAGGTCAAGGCAGGTCATCCTGCCTCTCTCCTCTGCCTTGGTGACGCCCCATCTGGAGTAGTGTGTCCAGTTCTGGACTCCCCAGTTCAAGAAAGACAGGGAACTGCTGGAGAGGGTACAGCAGAGGAGCACAAAGGTGGTTAGGGGCCTGGAGCATCTCTCTTATAAGGGAAGGCTGAGGGACTTGTGTCTTGTTAGTCTGGAGAAGAGGAGACTGAGGGAGGATCTGATCAACACCTATAAATACTTAAAGGGTGGGTGTCAAGAGGAAGGGGCCAGTTTTTTGGTTTGCTGCCCAGTGAGAGGACAAGAGGAAATGGGCACAGATTTGTACATAAGAAGTTCCATCTAATCATGAGGAGGAACTTCTTCACTTTGAGTGTGTCAGAGCCCTGGAAGAGCCTGCCCAGAGAGGTGGTGGAGTTTCTGTTTCTGGAGACATTCAAAACCTGCTTGGACAAGTTTCTCTGCAACGTGCTCTAAGAGGACCTGCTTTGACAGGCGTGTTGGACTAGATGGTCTCCAGAGGTCCCTTCCAACCCCATATCATTCTGTGATTCTGTGATTTTTTGAAACCCCAAGAAACTGGTTATGAAATACCATCTGAACAATGTCAGGGAGTTTGGGCTGAATCTGGCAGCCCAGCAGAGGGGAGGCTGTCATGGTTCCCTGTCCTTGGGTCCATTGCGAGTAAAGGGAAAAAATCATCTCCTTCCACATAGTGCAGGCCAAAATACTGCTAGCCTACACTGTCATGTAAAGAGGAATAGTCTTCTAGGTTTTGTTAAATCTGGAATTATGCATTCTTGTAATCTGTCACATCCTTCTAAAAGGCCAGAGAACTGAGGTTGGGAAGGGGAGAAAGATGGAAAAGAAATCTGGACTTACTGCCCAGGACATCATTCTGTCTCAGGACTTTTTTCTTAGCATTCCTTTTCGGGCAACATTATTTTTCTAGTTCCACTTTTGCTATATTCTCAAGAAATATTTGACGGGAAATTCATTCATGTATGTTACTGAAATCTTGGAATCAAAATGAGAATAATCTAAGAGCGTAGAAAGAGAATTCCCTCAAGGTTCAAAACATAGCTAAGTGTACAGTTATCATTGTTCCAGCATACTGCAAGTCTAAGCTCTCTTTGAGAAAAATGTGGGAGGAAAACATTTATAATTGTTTGGAAGATTAGGAAAAGGTTTTCTAATGTAATACTTTTAAGTGTGCACATATATTTGTGGTGACTGCAAGGCTATGAAGCAACTCCAGTGCAACCAAGTTTTTTATCCAAGCACTAATATTTCTCATGTGACATCTAGAGGAATAAATTGGGCCCGAAGTGTCAGCTTAAGTGCTTGTGACTAACATGGGAAATTTAAGAAATATAAAACCCCTCAAACCATGGAAAAGAAAGCCTGGCTCTCAGGCAGTGCATTTGATCTTTAATTTTGCTGTGCATCTAGAGCAAACACTATCTTTTTTTTCTTGGCTCTGAAGAATTTTTCAACAGCAGCAAGCTGCTATTACTGCTTCTAAACACCTACATAATAATCATAACAATAATAAAAAAAGAGCACAGGATCTATTCTCCTTTCCTCTAGAGAGCTTAATTTCTCTGACAGCAGGGAAGTGTAGAATGAGCTGTAGAGTTAGCAAAAGTTTAACTGTCTGACTCAGAGCAGAAAGTTGCTATTAGGTAGTTGACAATAAAAAAAGAGAGAGAGCACCCTGTCTGCACCCAAGCCCTTCATTTTCTAGAAATTGGTCCCACTGGAAGCACGCATTTGATGTTAAAGGATGACCTCTGCTCCATGTTCTGGGGGAATGAAAAAGAAAACAAAGCAACTGCTCAGGCAGCATACTTGCAGAAAAAAAAATTCTGGTCCAAAATGAGTTAACAAGCTTAACTGTGGAGATAAGCAAGGAATGATCTGAGCATGGCATAAATTAGTGTCATTTCCTACCCATCCACATTTCAGTATTTCTATCACTTATTTCTCAATTTTAATATGAATCGGTTTCCTACTCATGTATAATTTCTTTGGTTATAATAGTTTTATAGAAATGGAGAGGAAAAAGACTTGGAGCCAAGTAAGTAATTCACACTGGCAGGGTTTGAGGTGAGGTTTTGTCTCACTTTTAGAAAGTTGTGGGAAAAAAGGATATCAGATATATACTAATTCATTAACAATTATATTCACATTCATACTACATGCATACTTTTCAGTCAGAAGAGCAAAAAAATGTTTCTGAAAGAAGTGAAAAGGCTGTCCAATAGAACTTTAAAAATATAATGGAAATTCTGATTATAAATATATTTTGAAAACAATTCAAAATTAGTAGAGGTGAGCTACAGAATTTATTGGGCTTTTTTTTTTCTCTTCTTAATTAACTTGACTTACTTGTGGGCTACTCATGAACTGCATGCACACAAGAAGTAAAGGGCTCTGAGTTATAAAGCATTTGAACTCATTGCATCCTGCCACCATGACTGAAGAAGGTGTGTTGTAAATTAAATCATATGGTGGCCAAGGTCAGCAAAGCACTCTAGACGGCCCACAGTTTGTGCAGATACTAAAGCTGATGTTTCTCAGCAGTGTAGGAAAATGGCAATGGGATTATCAAAAGGGATATCAAGGTTATGCAAATATGTAACTGTACTGGTCTGCCCAAAATCCTGTTGAAGGCAATGAAAAAAATATATCTTTATTTACAAGAGCTTATTGAATCTTAAACTATTAGAAATCATAACTGCATATGTTTACCTGTGTTTGGAAGTTGTTACTCAGGTATCCTCAGGCAAACCTCTGACATTAAAAGGAGTTTGTTTGAGTAAAGACTATGTCAAGCACTGTAAGGATACAAACTTTTAAATTGCTTATTATCACTGAAAAGTCTAATATCTATGTTACTGACATTTATCCCCACTAAGAGGAATTAACTTGCTAGTTTTCCATGTAAAATGAAGAGAATAAAAAATATATCCTTCTAAAAACGCGGTAAAGCAAAGATGAATAATGTCCAAATATTGCTAAAAGGAAGATATTCTGGCCTAATATTAAAAACAATCATATATTGTACAAAGAAACAACCATGATGTGGTACAGTTACTATAATGTTTTCCTCATTAATTACGACCAAAGGCTGTGCATCTTCTTTTTTTATCACATATATAATCTACGGATCAGCAAAACTAGGATATATTAGTTATTTTTCTTTATTGTGGATACAATGTTGATAAACATTGGTAACCTAGCAGCCATATTTTCAGATTTCTACTAACTTCATAAACGACGGAAATGTTTCAGTTAAATTAATTTTAAAAATCAGCACAAATGAAAGTACAAGTGACAGTCCCTTCAGTAGCCAGGGCTCTGTGTTTGGCCTGTCAATGTAATTGTAAATAATATTTGGCACTTTTATT
This sequence comes from Nycticryphes semicollaris, assembly GCA_013400055.1. Lineage (NCBI taxonomy): Eukaryota > Metazoa > Chordata > Aves > Charadriiformes > Rostratulidae > Nycticryphes > Nycticryphes semicollaris. Next base: position 397,205 of record VXBJ01004658.1, on the reverse strand, counting down.
TAGATTTGTAAAGGCTTTTGGTTTATACCTTTTTAATTCCTTCCCAATGTTATAACCTTTTCCATTAAGCCCTTCAAGTGTTAGAGGAAGGATTAGTCAGTGGGATTTTTTTTATCTGTCCGTATGATATAACAAAGAAGGAATGGTAGGGCAGTGCACTCTGTAACCAGTACACGGGTTTTAAACCTGCTGAGACAGAACACTTTGACTATTGGCATCGCCGCTTGGCTTAGCAATTACACAGTCGTAATTCTCAGGATGATACTGGTGGGCCTTGGCAGAGCTGTGCAGTATTGAGAGGACATTGCAGAGGACATGACCTTGCCATGGATCACCTCATCTCTCATTGTAGGAGCTAATGTATACAAGCAGAGGTGAAAGCCTACATGTTAGACATGTAATTGTTTAGCTGAATGATGGCAGTTTCATGTCCACAATTCCTCTGTGATGCATACGGTTAATATGAAGAGCGACACAACAAATAGTCACATATAGAGCACAGAGAAAAGACCTCTGTTTTGGTTCCAGTCAGCAACAACATTTATTTTACGAGTTCAATATGAGATATAAAGCAGGGAATATGAACCACGTTCTAATGGTTGAGGAGAATGTGATGAGGTGCAAGCCTGTGGGAGACCATTTGAGATGGATAGCACAGCATTTGTAAGAATTCAGTGTGTATTTTCTCCCTTCTTCAGCTGGGAAATAAGTGACTCCTAAATCAACAAGAAGTGACCATTCAATTACAGAAAAGGGTGAGATTAAAAAATGTATATGGAGACATAGTCAGTCCTGAAGATTTGGAGCAGATGAAGAGAGTGGGAAAGGCAGAGAAGTAAGTATCTTGCCAATATTCATGTACACATAATGCTGCATTCTGAACTCAAAATATTTTTGGTGTATACAACAGAAAAGATGAGGGAGTCATGGAAGTAACAGTAGACACAGTTCATAGTGACTGAAACAGAAAAATATTCAGGTCACTCAGAGCTGGGGCTTGGCAATTAAAAATTACATTGAAAGAATGACTGAGGTATGAGTTGTAAGACATAGGATTTTGAAATTAAACTCACATTAATTTTGAAATCAATATCCATGTTTCTAATTGCTTTCATGGTAGTATTTTTAAAGTGTCATATTTGCAAACAAATTACAATTACTTTTCGCAATCACAATAGCTTTGTGGGATTTTTTTTTTTATTTGCTTATATTATTTACACCAGTTTGGAAACTACAACTGGATAAGAAAATGTCAGTATTTGGTCCGTGTTATTGACTCAAACAGAACTACTTTTTTTGATAGTCTTTTTGTTTAATCATTCCTCCATCCTTTTTTTTTTTCCTTTAATGACGTATGTCTTTATGATGCTACAGACTACCCAGGAGACCAGGAGAGCAAAAAATGGAGCTTTTCTACTCACAATTGGACCTTGTAGTTGTCTAGCTAACTATATATTAGAATGTATACACATGCATGGATAAATCCATATAGACAGGTAAAAATATTTATCTCCCTGGGGTCTTTGGTTAAACAAACTATACATTTCTTTCAGAAACTCAGGTTACAGATTTGAAATGGGTTTATAGGATGTATCAGTATCCTTATATACAATGTTGCATGTATAATATTGCTGATAGGTTTTACACGTAAGGAATTTCAAAGATTTAATTTTGATCTTTTTGTTATTACCTCAAAAAAATGTATTGTTTCCTCTGTTCATATCAGATTCCACTGAGAAATAATATTATATGTCATTCATGTTCCGCCTTATCAGCAGAATGCAGTTTGACTAAGCTGGACAGATATTTCTTCAATAGGAGACTGAAGAAAAAAAAACAACAATCAAACTGTGATTTTTGGTTCAACTCCTAGATTATATAAACTAAATACATAAATTGTAATTAAAATACCAGCTGATTGTGAGCAGGAAGAGATTCAGAGAGATGCATTCTTGGAATATAGCTAGCTAATTCTTCTGCAGAGATGAAGGTTCTTTTCAGTCTGTTAAGTAGGTTATGGGATCTATGGGACTTAAGTCAGAAAAGGCATTTGCAAACTGTTTATCAGTTTCTATTTCACATCATGGGCTATTACATTTCTGTATATTTAATTCAAATGCAACAGGAATGCAGAAGCTAGAACTGTAAGTTCTCACTAATAATATCCTAGCCCCAGTTTGAAATACTGTAAAACCTGCAATCGTTTTCATACATGTGGAAATTCCCTGGTTTCAATCAATCTTTATTTAACATTCTGCAAAAATCAGTGCAGGCTTGCGTTGTACTGTAGTCTGAATTTATTATTATAACCCCCCCAAGTCAACACTAGTGACATTAGTTTACAGTTTAAACATATTATTTACAGTTTAAATGTATCTGTGGCTTTGCACCGGTGTTTTTATGGTCAATTTTATCCAAATGAAATGGCACTTATATTTTCATCTTATCTAGTTTCTTTACAGTGAAACAAAAAAAAAAAACTAAATTGGAGAGGGTTTCATTTTAAATGACTGGGACTTCAGATTTTTGACCCCTTAGTTTGACATAAAATTATTTTTTAAAGGTTTGAAAAATACATTTTCTAAATTTAAATAAGGAAAAATACAAGTATGAACTAAGGTTTAAATTCTCATTTCTGCCTTAGAGATATAGAAAGTTTTGTAGGTTGCTTCAGAAGTCTCATTCTAAATTACGTTATCCTGATATTTCTAATATTTGATCAAATTATCAGTATTCTAATCTATAACCATGTATTTATTGGCACCAAACAACAGTGAGAAGCTTTGTGTGGCCACTAAAAAATTGCTTTTTCAGTTATAAAAATGATGAAATTTGTCTAGATGAAAATAAAATCAGTGCAAAGAAAACCAAAAAGCTTGTTAATGTTATATCGTCACTGCTACAAAGGTCACTCACGATAAGGTAATGAGGTTTCATCTTGAAAAGGAAACATCTGTTTCCCTGCTCATTCAACAGCAAATGAAAATGAAGATTTTAATCCTAAATTAGTGAAAAAGAAACAAAAAGTCTGAGAAAAAAGGAGAGTTTATAAATATATTAAAAATAGATTTTGGATCAGAGAAGATATTATGAAAAATAGTTTTCAATATAATATTTGCACTATTTACAAAAAAAGAAAAAAAATAAAAGAATGTGCCACATAAAGCAAAAACAGTTTTAAAGACATTACTTTCCGTAAGGAAAATTCATATCTACTACAACAACTATAGCAGAGTAATATTTAAGTTTCATTTAAAAATTTTGAAAAATCTTAATAAAGAAAATGGGGGTTTTGGTAATATTATAGGAAACACATGCAGGGAAAAACCTAATGAAGAGGAATGGAAGTAGATATGGAGAGCAGGTGTCTCATTTTAGACAGCTGGTGTTAGAAAATGAAATTATTAAAAATTACTGTTACAAAGGTGTCTAAGACAGGCAAGCTATAAAAAGATCTATGGTACAGAAAGATGATTCATGAAGAAAATATTGACTATCATACTTAAGCACTTTAGATCCTAAATAAGAAACAAATATGGAAGGATATTCTTTCTTCCTCTAGGAAAAACACCTGTGAAATAGTAAAATGAATTGGTGCTACTCTTACTAGGTTTAGCTAGACGCTTTGCTTTCACTGTACGAAGAAAAATAGTTATCCAGGACAAAGTTCTTAATTTAATTGTCAAGGAAATGCAATCATTTAAGCAAAATTCACTCTGTCCAGAAAATTGGGAGAACAGTCCAAAGTCCTGGGAGCATCATATTGTACATATGATAAACATTTGAACAGCAACTGATTTTCTGGAAAAAGCAATTGTAGCAGCAGTCACCATAAATTCAATTGTAGCATGGGAACCACATAAAACCAATAAGATACCTAAGCAGTCAATATTTGTTGAGCCTTCTTGTGTCCACTTTTAGAATGTCAATGTCATTGTACAAATTGTGAGTATGAGAAGGTTCCTCTCCTGAGGAGTTTTCAGTCTAAATGTGTAAGATAGCAAAGTATTATATCTACCCTTACTTTACTGTTAAGAATTGGAGGCACAATGCTATTAAAGTTATGATCCAGAAAACCCAACCCTGAGCATTATCAGTATCAAGAATGGCTCATCAGTATCAAAACCTGCATCTGAGAGCATGATCTAGACAGCTTATTCTCCAACAGTACCTAAAACCAAAGGGGCAGCAATATCCCTACTCCAATAATGTGAGATGATGAACATACCACAAAAGCATTCTGCTCTGGAAATATAGGCTCCTATGATCTATTTATCCCCTGTGGCAATCCAGAATTCAAGAACTTCTCTACCCAAATTTCCCCCGAAGCAGTGCACTCCTAAGCACAGTGGTAAAACCGGAATCATTCAAGATGACAAGAAGAGCTGCTCTTCACAGCCCACCTGTGAATTTGGCAGGTGACACCCTAGGAGGTAAGGATTTCTTCACCTCCTTGTGAAACCAGAGTTGTGTCATCTGAAGTGATATCTCCAGTGGTGTAGAAGCTTCTTCCAGAGGAGAATGAATGCTGGCCCTCCTGAGAAAGTTGTCCTGCTGCCTGGCAGAAAAGCAAAAGCCACATTGCCAACCACAGGTGACTGGGCTAAATTCACAGAGGCTGCCCTAAGATTCAGGTCTTGGTCCATTTCCATTTCATGCCTCTCTTCTATTAATGCTGTCGTGACATTAAATGCATAAATAAATAATAGACATTAAAAAGGTACTTTTATTAAAAGAAGACCCACAACCAACAAACATAGAAACAAAACAAGAGCTTTGTTTTTCACTCCAATAATAAACAAAGATTCCCTTCAAAGTATAATTTTCACAAAATCCTCTGGCTTCTCCTGTGAACTTGCTGCTTCTTGACCTTCTTCTCACTGAGGAAGAAATAAGTCAAGGCAAGTAAGAAGTATAGGAATACAACTTTGCAGCTACAAAAGAAGGTTAAACCTCTCTTCGTGACCTTTGACAAAACCATTGCACTGAAATATTTTCAGAATGGACATTGTGCTTGTTTCTATAAATTGCTAGTGAAAGTTGAAAAAAAATATCTTTATATCTTGATTGGAAAATATGTTGCCTCCAGAGGTCCAGATATAATGGAAAAAGATTAATTTGGGGCAAATGCTTTCCCTGTGAGTGTTGACCCTGAATAGCTTTACCCTGTGATGCTTTGTGTGAGATGATACAGCTCAGCGTGAGCTCATGAGTGATCAGGAGTATTTAATCACACAGAACAGGATACGCAAAGATAAACTGGAGCAAATGAAAAGAAGTATTAAGTACAGCAATCAAGATACATGATTTAGTCTGCCTTGATTGTCACAGCTTAACGTTTCAAAAGTAAGGGTTTTTTTTTTTTTTTCATTTCAAATGAAGCAAGTAAACACATAAGTTGATTTGCTAGAGAGTCTGTGAATTCCAGAAAGTCTGTGAACCCTACTCATGCAACATACGCCAAGATTTCATGTTCACTTACTTCTAAGGAACCCTACACAACAAGAACAATTACATTTCAGACTTCTGGTTTCTGTCCTTGCAATTAAATGCTTCCACCTGTCTCTCAGATTTACATAGGATTGAAGTTCCCATTAGTTCCAAATGGCAAAAAAAAATTGTTTACTACATTAATTTAAAAGAAAAAAAATATTTGGGAAGGTTCAAAATAATCTCCATATTTGTCCTTTACGTATGCTTTCAAGGAAAGCAAGTTGACAAAAGGAGGCGGGAGAAGGAAATAGCTCAGTTGTGTATGTAGACCTGAAGGGGGAGAAATTGTTTCATGCTCAAGACTGCTTTGGGGATTCCCAGTCATGACAATTTAATTATGCAATGGAATAGAGTGACATTTCTTTTCTTTTTTCCCAAAAGCAAATTAACTCCAACTGATCCACAGTTTTACAACTCTTTGCAAATGTACAATTTTACAAATAAAATTTAAAAATTATTTAAAATTTTAAAATTTTAAAATATATTGCATAGAAACTGAAATCAGGAAATGGATGGAAAAAGATTTTTGAGGAATAAAAAAGAATTATTAAATTATAATTCAAAATACTTTATTTCTAATGTTTTTCATGTTTATATTCGCCATGTCATGAGATAATGAGGTATATAGGTGCATAGAAATGTAAATATTATTTTTTTTTGCAATCCGACATAGATTTGAATAATTAACACTATTTTTCCTGCTCACAAAATTCCACCTCAAATGATCAGGCACCGCTGGTAATTACCATCTTTATTCATATTTGTTGAAGCAATGGAAAATTCACTGTCAGCCAACATAAATATGCAAGCAATTGATTTCCAGCACATGATTACTGAGGAGGAGCTTGAGAACAGGGTTTTAAGGTCTGCAGCTACACTTGGTGAAGGTGGAGAATCTTGCATGTAGGCACCAAAGGGCCTACCACCTTCTCTAGCACACCATATCCATAGCTCCCTCTGCAACAAAGAACTGCCAGAAGCTTTGATCCAAGCTGCAAATATAATTTCAGCCTTCTCTTTTAAATTAATACTATGCCAAATAAGCTGGAACCACTCTGCTTCTTGTAATTTTTGTATATGTTGTTTATTATTATTTAGTACTGCAGATATTGGCCTTTCTTCAAATGTGCAAAAGGGGATAATCACCCTCATAAAAATAAGCATGATCCACAAAGCAGAGGAACTCACAAAATTTAGGGTAAAGGTATAGAGCTAAAAATAGAGAAGATGATTTAATGCTTAGCTAGTTGGTACAGTGTATTTGGTTTTGGGTTTATGGAGGGACTTTAGTCTCTTCATTCATATCATTCAAAAAGCTACCAATAACACATCATGTCATGAGTCACTACCCTTGTCCTGCCACTTGTTCATTGTTGTAATCATACCACTAAATGGACCATTAGCACAGTTTTTTTTCAAGTAAATCTCAAATGCAGAAAGGAATAGAGGAATACATTCAGATTACTCACAAGGGGTTTAAGCAGTGTCTTTCAAACAACGTTCATAAAGTTAGAGCTTTCAGGAGGAATAGGAAAACTTGGTTTTCCTCTGTATCTAAAGGGTGGATCCTGAATGCATAAGCTGCCTACAGAAGGTTGCTTAAATTGTTGATCTTTAAATAAAATTATATTATTACTTGAGATCATAAACTATCCAGTTCTCTCTTCCTGCTAAGTCTATCCACATTTTTACCAGGTAGAGTAATGAACATACCTATCGTACTGGATATTTTCTTTTAACTGAATTAAATTTCAATGGTTCCAACAGAGCCCTTTAAAGCACACTCTAGCATACTCTGCCTCTGAGTTGCAGGACTCGTAAATAAATCAGGTACAGAACTTTCAGTAAACCCGATCAATTTACTTCAATGTTTTTATAGAAACTTTAAAAATACTACATGGAATTTTTTATGAATTTCCCTGGTACAAACCTTTTTAGGTAAAAGGTTTAAAAAGGAATTATAAAATATAGTCAAAATATAAGCACTGTTAGAGGGGGTTTCTTATTAAAAAGTTAATATTTGTTCATTCAAAGGTAAGTATTTATAATTTCTTTCTTAAAATATCACAAGTAATTATGATATTTGAAAACAGAAAAGATCTTTTCATTAAGTTTCCAAACCCTTTTTTTGTACATGTGATCAAATAGTGTATCTTCAGTTCTCTGCTCAGCACAGCTATTCAAAGCCAATGAATTTCCTCCACATAACAGATATTTAACATATACATTTCTTTTAAAAACTCCAAAATGCCCAAATTCTCTGAACAATTAGAGAGATGAGAAAAATAAATTTGTAGGTGAATCACATCTTATTAAAGGTAAAAAAAACCCTGTATCTGTATAAACATTTTATTTATCAGGTATATCAGGTATAAATATAGCTTTAAGAATACTAATATAATTTAATGCTTTGTAAATAAAATAATATATATGTTAATGTAAAAATATTAAACATTATTCATATGCCTTGTCATGTCTAAGGCATTTACAAAGTGGGACCTATGACACAGGTACTATGGCAAGCCCATATTGAAACTGCAGCTGGAAGCCAGGAGCGTATTTGTGACATATAAAACAGTACTGAACACCTGTGTTCAGGCAACTGCCCCATTCTCTTCCCCTCAAATTTCTATTTATTCTAGCAAGTACTTAGACTCCTATTAAAGATGTAGACACCTAGATACCCAGATTGTTTCTCTGAATAGGATTCCTACCATTTGTCTCCAGGCTATTTTATGAAAAGGTACACTTTTTTTACCATTCAGCATGCTAACATGAATTAAGAAATGCTCTTTTTCCACTAGTATCATGCAAATCAATTGTTCACTTGATTTTTAAGCACACGCTATTATCTCAAAATGAAGTTGCCACCACCAAGTGTCAGCACATGAAATCAGTTACAAAGAATAGTATTGTCAATCTAATTGTATATTAACCCTTTAAACAAATGAGTTGTGATTAAAGGGTGATAGCTTTACCGGTGGGAGCTGAATAAGACTGTAGCAGCCAGCCAGCAGTTTAATCAATTAACCAGATTTCTAAAAATACTCTGACCTTTTTCTTTTCCTTTTAATTGGGAAGATAATCCTCTGATATAAGAAGTATAATTGTTCTATATCATGGATTTGAGCCTAGGCTTACAAGGGTTTTAAAATAGAGACAAAAATATGCTGGAATTTTATTTTTATGTTTGGTTTAGCACTGGGAAGATGTTGATCTGTAACTACTAAAGAACATATGTCACATGCCTGCATTGCAGTAGTTCAAAATTTTAGAAGTCTTTGCACAGCCTTCATTCAGACCCCAGTGTTAATCATTCAGCTATCTTATATAGTCATGAATTTGAATTTCTAACAACACAATCCCTAAAATAGTTAACTCAAAAGAACTTTTTGAAAGTATAATTTAGTATGCAGTACAAAAATATGCATTCTTTCTCATCGGGCTGAGACAATTACCATGTAGAACATTTCTGATCTGATTGCACTGCAAATTAAACAGTAAATGTAGTAACAAATGGCTGATGTTTAGAAAGGGCATAGGTGAAATGCTTTTTTAAAATCTGGATACAATTATTTCTGTATAATCCTGTAATTACTATTTAATGAAGAGACTCTCCACTTTTCTATTTTGAAGACTGTTTTTTAAATCTCATATCTCTGCGGTAAACAGCCACTAATGAAATGTTAGCAATGGCATAAAATGTATTACCTAAAAATACGTGATGCTATGTAGTGTATTCTAGATACAAAACGTACTCTACATACGCTAACACAAAACAAACGGGAAGAAAAATCATACAACTGTAAGATAAGAAGGGACCTTGAATAGTCATGTGGGTCATCATCTTACAGTGAAGCCACCCTATCAAATAGTTTTCTAATCTGCTCTTGATAACATTGATGGAAGCTGTTTTATAACATCCCACAGTAGTCTGGTCCACTGTCTCGTAGCACTAAAAAGAAAATTAAAATCTCATCTATAGATTTTTGTTAAAAATTGAACTGATATCTTCTTGTCCTTTCCTACTGTCTTCAGTACTTCTTCATAACAACCCCTTATAATTAGAAAATTATGCCTTTCCACTTCCTGCTGCAGCAAAGACAATTTGATTATGTTTTTGCTTTGCACTCTCTCTAACATGCTTGCCATATACGTTATCCTCTTGTAGACTCTTTTTTCTTTCTTAATGTGTGATGCTTAAAACTGACTGTAGTATCAGTAGCAACCAAGGATCACCACCAGTGCTAAGCAGAGCTGAATAATTGCATTCCCTATTGCGGAGGGTTGAGAGAAAAGTTCTGTCAAACAGTGCTTGGCATCCAGTTGTCTGCTTCGCTCCACTACCTCATTATGGTCAACAATAGGGAATGTTGTGTCCACATCTTAGCCTTTCACACATACAGATTTCTTAGTTTTAGTTTAATGTACTTTTGTTGATAATTTATGTTAGGACTGAAAGCTGTCAATATTTTGCTTAACCATTTTTTAACCTGGATATAAAAACTAGTTAATGCTATATTCCAGAACATTTCTGGAACTAAAGTTGTCTAGTTTACAGCTGTCTTGTCCCTCCTTTTTTTTTTTTTTCACTTTCAAAGATAGGTTTATGATTTTTTTTTTCCATTTCCAGTCCTCTAAGTCTTTTCCTACTCATCACATTTTCTAAAAGTATCATTAACATTTCAAATTCTTCACACAGTGCTATAAATAAGCAATTGTAAGTTAAATACAACTCTCACCAAAGTATTTTTCCCTTGTTCTTTCCAGAATCAGATCTGCATCACCATCTTCTTGTTAAACATAACTTTTGCATCTAGTCTCAACTCAGACTTTACAAAAAGAAAGAACTAAAAACTTCAGCTGTTATTTGCTCTTCTTTTCCAATTAGTCTTGGACCTGTATTTTTTAGTTTTCCTCTTACACAGTTTTAGGACCTGACCTTTTTTGCTTTTATTCCTCCTGCTAATTGAAACTCACATACTCTATTGCGTTTCTGGATTCATCCTTACAACTACAGCCTCTTCCTTTCTAATCTTACTCAATTATATGACTCATAGACATAGGACCCTTTTGTATGATTAGTTTTTGCTTTTCAAGTCACTGAGAATATATCGACATGGTTAAAATGGTCTCTAATCATGCTTTACATCCTCTTTTTGCATTAGGTAGTTTGTTATTGTGCATTCATATGGCTTCTTACAGTAATCGCCAGATTTGCTGCATTACTTTATCTCTCTGATTATCTTCCCAAATGACCTGCCATATGAGTTTCCTGAATTCCCTTATCAAAGCTTGACTTCTTCAAGTACATAATTTTCATTTCTTCTGACACACTTGTTTCCTTTAGGTTAGTTGACTATCGTTTTGTGATTACTTTCACCCCACACTAAAATGCATTTTTGGCATCTCAATGAATTCTCCCTTTTAGGCAGAACTAAATCTAAATTAGCTAATCCCCTCCTAACCTCCTAAAAGTTTGTTCTCAGCACATTTCATGAGCATGGTGGTCAGTCTATAGCCTATCATGTTATATCTTCAGCAAATATTTGGTTAAAATTCTCTGCTCTCACCATTATTTAACAGTCTAAGAAATGCTTCATCGAACTCTTCAACAAAGGTCTCTATGGATTACTGCCATTATTCCATTCTTCTGGTTTTCTCTTTTACCAGGACAGAGGCCTCTCAACTCTAGACATAAACATGATGATGAATATGTACAGTATTTCTTTCCATATCTATCTTTCCTGGAATATCAACATTCAACATTCCAAAATAAAAAAAAAAAACACTTGTTACCCAGAATTTCTGTGACACTAACCATGTCATATAAAGAGTTTCACCAAGATTTCTGGATCTTCCAATCTATTTCATGTTCTTGTGTTGCATTGCCAAGATTTGGCACCAGGGTATTTTGCAATCAGGCTCAAGCTTGCTTTGTGGTTCTCTAAACTCTGTACTATAATAGCAGTTGATACACTTCCAAACTCACATTGAGCTAAAGGCTGGCATTATTATTAAGTTTGGATGACTGGCATCAGCTCTGCAAAAGGTGACTAAGAAAGACAAGTTCACTTCGGCTATTCTGCTATTTACACAGCTGAGATTTCTAGTGGAGACAACACCCCCACTGGAAATTCTTTAGTTGAGAACCATTTCATCATTTCTATAAGTCTTGTATCTTGGATGGATTTTACCCATTGATAAAAAGGCCAGGCAGGTACATACTTAGCTCTCACAGCACAAAAGAAGCCAAAGGATACTCACTGGGAAAGACATTTAGGGGAAGTGATCTGAACTGTCAAACAACTTTTCTAGCATTTTATGATAAATGTGTGAATAATCCCTCAGTGCACAGAGTTATCGAAGAACAATTTGTGCCGTATTCTTAGCTGACGTAAATTATCATTTATCGCATTACTTCACAGATTATATAATTTCAAAACCTGTTAACTTGTTACACTATTTTTTCATATTCCATGTAAAGGTTTGCAATGGTGTTGCAGAGTAGTTGCTCCTCTAAATGAAAATTACTTGCTTGCATACAGTGTAGTGCTGGACAACAGTGATCAGGACTGCTGTTCACAGATTTAACAAACTCTTAACTAAGTCTGAGGGATGCCCACTAAGAGTAATGCGAGTTGAATCAACTCTCAGTCACAAACAGGAAAGGAAAATACTCTTCAATAAGAAGCTGGGAGCTATGTCTAGTGATAACGTATGACTGTGATGTGAGAAATGAGCTGAAAATATTCTACAACTAAAATGCTCCCAAGAATGATTTAACAGTAGTACTTTAGAAAAACACCACATCATGTCTATTTTGTACCAAAGTAAAATACAGAAATCACTGCTTCAACAAACTGGATAACTCAGAATCATTTTTGTGGGCACTCATAGAACACTCTTAAGTGAGTGTTCACTGATGTGAGAAAAAGGTCATCCTAGATGTGTCGTCTCAGATATTTTGCAAGTCAAAGGAACTGGTGTTTCCACACATTAAGCAGCTAATTCTGAGTCTGCCAGAAACCTTGGCTGTACATAGCTGCATTTCCTGAGGTGGAAAGCAAGAAGCAGATTATAATTCTTGCACACAAAATCTATTTTCTCCCTGCTGAAGAAAGAGGGGAGAAATAATCTGTGCTTGCCTTATACTTGGCTCAATAAGATTTCTCAGTTCTATCGATTTCTGTCCTTCTTCCTCATCTGTCTAACTACTTGCATATATGCAGAAGTTGTGGTTACAGAAGGGCTACTTTTCCTCCACTCAGCTTCTTGTGTTATAAGCAGCAGGTGCTGTGGAGGAAAGGAGGTGTCTGAAATCTCTTGCATCCTTTAGTAGGTGAAAAAGGTGGACATGAAATCTGTTTGAGCTAGAAGTTACCAAGGAACCTGAAGCTCAGGTATGGGAGGAGAGAAACATATTAATGCAATTACACTATTGTGTTCCCAAAGAAAAGAGGTAGCAGTCTGTAATATTAACAATGAAATATTTTCAAACACTGACAACAGATCAAGCTGTACCATAGGAAATAATGTGAGCGGTAGATACAGGAAGAAAAACACAGACAATCTTTTTCTGTAATCAGAACCATTTTGAAACAGCACTTAAGAAACAAGTTTCAAACAGATTGCAGAATTAGTTCTGTGGAACACGCAGCCAGTTCGGGTCTTTAATAACGGGAGCAATTACAGTTTGCTGTGTTCACATAGCTATGGTTAAGATTGTGTCAGCATTTCTATTATAACTCCATATTTTCATGGGCTTATAACTCAGCTGTACATACTGAGAGCTTTTGTTTCTGTCTTGCACTGAAGCTTAGCTTTCTTATGCAATTTCATTTGCTAAATATCTAACTTCATAAAATACAGAGGTTTAGAAACAAGCTGTAATGCAGCCAAATGTGGTTTGACCCTTTCTAGCCAAAATGTGCCTTGAAGACATATGGTAAGACGTGAAATGCTGGGTTTAGAAAACAGTAACTGAGAGCGAGTTAAACTTTTTGTATGTATCAGTGCATCTGTACTTGTCAAATCAGTAAATCATGTGCAATTCCACTCTAAGTGCATTTTAAAGTCAACTAAAGTAAGACTACAAGATTGGGCTGTGTCAAGCCTGTGTGCAGGTGTACAGATACCTTAAGCAGAACCATGGGCATCTTTTTAAAATGCTATTTGAGGAAGATTGTTTAGAAATTAATGATGGATCGAGTTGCAGATTTTCCAGGTGGAAGATAGAAGATAGTTGTTTAAGGATGCTAAAATGCATATCCCCCTCACTTCAGCAGCCCTGGCTGGCAGTGAATATGCTTTCATGGTGGCACAAGAATAGCTGTGAGGCTGTTCTCCTGTTGTCATTGTAGAGAGCCCTATGATTAAGTCCAAGACTTGTATAATGGAGCATTTATTGGAAAATGTATAATGTAATGTACACATTTTAGGATTCAGACAATAGCTGCTTTGTCCAAAATTCACATTGACTAAGTGCTTATGATATTTTTTTTAAAAAAAGGCATTATACTTGTATTAAAAATGCTTAGTAGCAGCATCCTGCATAATATTTATGTTAGTCAGAATTGTGATAAGCGTAACAATTTACATTTGTAGAGTTGCTGTTATCCTATGGGATCTCTGAGTTGTTTACAAGTATTAATACTATTTATTTTAGTGGTTGTTTATTTTAGTTTAAAAAGAACCTAATCACATATTTACATTACATTAATTTTGCACTTTGAGACATTTCTAGTGTGCCTTGCTATTGCTAAAAATAACCAGTATAATTTAATTTAATTTTGTTGCTATTTCCCATAAGTAACTACTGCAAAACCAGTTTAAATCAAATGCTTCTAGCTCTGCAATATCTCTTGTTTTGTGCTTTTAGTTTCATGGGAGCAGCAGCAGCAGTTGTTGCCACATGCTGAGAAGAGTGAGAGGCTTGTGAGGTCTCCTGGAGGTTGGTTATCCCCAGGGCCAGTTCAAACCATTGGAAGCTGCATATAACTGGTCCCTGTGGAATCCCAGTAACCAGGTGCACCACTAACAGGTTGTGCAAACTGGGAGAGGCGTCTGAGAGCAGAGAAGTGGCACAGCAGTTTGCCTGGCAGTTAGTGCAAGAAGGGCACTCTGCCAGTTGTCAGGCTGCTGCCTGCTCTGCTCACCCGCAGGTTTATGCTGCAGCCCTGGTGGTCACCCCAGATAGCTGTTGCCTGTGCAGAACTACCCAGCAGCTTGAGGTCTCCAGGGAATTACAAAGGCATTAGGCAGTGAGATCTTTGGAAATGTGGTGGTAGAGGCCAAGAGCTGAGCTCTGCAGCAGCCGGGAATCATCTACCTAGCCACGATAGCCTGGGATAAGTGGAGGTAGCTACCCAGACAAAACTTTCTATCAGATGTGCTGCTGCTCAGGTGGAGGACTGCAAACTACTCCATGCTCCTGGGTGTAGGAGCATGCAAACTACACTTATGCAAGGTGTGCTCAAGTGGAGTCACTCAGGGAGTGACAGCTGGAGGAGACCATACCAGTTGCACACACTAAATTATTGGAAAGGCCAAGATTGGTGGTATCTTGGGCTGCAGTGATCACGCCCTGGCAGAATTAAAGATCTCAAGGGGTACAGGCCAGGTGAATAGTATAGTCAAGACCCTAACCTTTGGGAAAGTGAACTTTCAGGTTTTTTTAAGGATGTGGTGGATGGGACCCCCTGGGAAACTGCCCTCAGGGATAAAGGAGCAGAAGAAAGCTGGCAGCTGTTAAAAGACATTTTTCATAGAGCACAAGAAATATTGGTGCAAGAAATCAGGCAAGGAAGCTGGGATGTGACCATGGCTAAGTAAAGACCTCCTAGTAAAACTGAAACACAAGAGGAAGACGCAGAAGCAGTGGAAGCACATTGTGGGAAGAATGCAGGAATACTTCCCAGGAGTGTAGGGATGGGATGAGGAAAGCTAAGGCACAGATGGAGCTAAATTTGGCAAGGGATATGAAGAGAAAGGGCTTCGACAGGTGCATTAGGAAAGGAAAAGAAATTGTACACCTCCCCCTGACTCTCCCCTGACAAATGAGACAGGATCTGGAGACAGATGACATGAGAAAGGCTAAGGTACTCAAGGACTTTTTGTCTCAATTTTCACTTGTATTTGCTCTTTACACATCTTGAGTCCCTGAATCTTAAGGCAGAACCTGGGGAAATTAAGTCTCACCCACTGTAGAAGATCAGGCTTGAGACCATCTGAGGAACTTGATTATGCTCAAGTCCAGGGGACCTAATGAGAAACATCACAGGGTCCTGAGGGAATTGGCCGTTATCCCTCATACATGAAAAGTAATCACAATTAGGTGAAGTCCCCAGTGAATGAAAAAAAGGGAACCTCACACCGATTTTTAAAAAGAATAAAAAGAAGGATCCTGGGAACTATCAACCAGTCAGCCTCTCCCCTGTGCCCATTAAGAACATGAAGCAAGTCCCCCTGGAAGTTATGTCAAGGCATATGCATGATAAGGAGATGACTAGAGGTAGGCTTCACCGAAGGCAAATGGTGCCTGACTAATCTAGTGAACTTCCACAATGGAGTGACTGCATTAATGAATAAGACAAGAGCAAGTGATGTCATTCTCTTGATCTCTGCAAGGTATTTGATGTGGTACAACACAATATTCATGTCTCTAAATGGAAAGATAAGGGTTTGATGAATGGACTTTTCAATGGATAAGGAGTTGGATGGATGGCCGCATCCAGAGAGTTGCAGTCCACAGCTCAGTGTCCAAAAGGAATTCAGTAACAAGTGGTGTCCCTCAGAGGTCTGTACTGTTCAATATCTTTGTTAATGACATAGACAGTGGGATTGAATGTACCCTCAGGTGGAATGGTGTAGTTGATTTGCTGGAGGAAAGGGATGCCACCCAGAGAGAACTTGATAGCTTGAAGAGTGGGCCCATGTGAACTTCATGAAGTTCTAAAAGGCCAAGTGCACTTGAGTCAGGGCAGTCACCAATATCAGTACAAGCTGGGGAATGAAGTGATTGAGAACAGCCTTACGGAGAAGGACTTGGGTGCATTGTTAGACAAAAAATTAGATGTGAGCCAGCAATAGGCACTTGAAAGAAGTGTGGCCAGCATGTCAAGGAAGCTGATTCTCCCTCTCTAATCATGCTTGTGAGACTCCACCTGCAGTACTGTACCCAGCTCTGGCGTCCCCAGCATAAGAAAGACGTCAACCTGTTAGAGTGGGTCCAAAGGAGGACCACAAGAATGGTCAGAGGGTTGGAAAACCTCTCTTATGAAGAAAGGTTGAGAGAGTTGGGGTTGTTCAGCCTCATAAAGAAAAGGCTCTGGGGGGACCTTATTGGCCTTTCAATAAATAAAGGGGGCTTATAAGAAAAATTCTTGCCAAGGCCTGCAGTAACAGGACAAAGGGCAATGGTTTTAACCTGAAAGAGGATCAATTTGGATTGGACATAAAGAAATTCTTTAAGATGAAGGTGGTGAGATACTGAAGGTGATTCCCCAGAGAAGCTGTGGCTGCCGCATCACCTTATCTAGTGAAAGATGCTTCCGCTCATGGAAAGGGATTTGGAACTAGGTGATCTCTAAAGGTCCTTTCCAACCTGTCCCATTGTGATTCTAAGATTCTATGATTCTAAGTGGCTTGCTTAGACCTAATATTCCTAGGAAACACCTGTATACACTCCGTAGAAAATTAGCAAGAATTTCTTGGGGCTTAAGCAGGAACTTGAAGTTTTTGCTGAATCATACTGTGTTTTGAGATTGGTACTGCCCCTATTGAAATAGCAGAGTTTCACAATTGACTCTCATAGGAAGAAAATTGTATGGGTAATCGCATGCACCATTTTAGCAAAAAAGGATCTTAAAGAGTTTGTTCTCCATTTTAGTGATTTCCACCAGTGCCCTTCATACTGAAGTCTACTTTCTGTTCCCACTGGATCCTTTTTTGATTGTCTTAAATGTTAAGAGAACTCCAGAGATTTTAATCTTTGTCTACTTTAGATGGTTAGTCTTATGCTGCTCTATGTGATTTTCATCTGGTATTTTTTCTGTCACTCTGGAAGTAGTTCAGATACATCATATTTGCAAAGAATATACTATTTTGTTCTACAAAGTAGTTTATCTCAGTTATGATGTTCTGCTGAGATTAATTAGATTGGAGACATGCACTGTACTATTTATGATGTTGTCTATAAGGTTTACAAGGAAAGAGTCCATGCTGTGGAAAAGAAGCAGGAAAGAAAGTTCTCTACAAATTATGTCCCTAGAGTGGTCACTCAGAAGAGCAGTACCATGCGTAGTCAGTCTTTTGGGAATGTCAGAGATTGATTCTGCACATTTTCCACATGAGGAAAATAATCTTGTATGTACAACAGTATCGTCCTCCTACCCATCTGTACAGTAAGGATTTTTACTTTAGATCTCCACTCAGTTCTCAGATCTTATTCATCAAGGACTCATATGTCTCCTACCACTAAGAGCTGTGTACCCTTTGTTAACAATCCTCAGTGTTGCAATCTGAGAAAACCAGACAGTAATATAGAACAAAAATCTAAATCTGTGGCAGCCTCTTGGACTACCTGACATAGCCCTAGAGACCTGGCCGTTGGGCTGTTCTGTCCGTAACTTACACTAGGATGGAAGCTTGACAAACCATCTATGAATAAAATCATTACATATACTCTATTCATTGGCAAAATGTTACAACTTATGTAAGGTAGCCAGCAGCTGCTAGTACCTTACCAGATGGTGAGAGAAATCAAATAGATATTTGAATATCTAAAGGCTGATATATTGTTATATTAGATATAACCTTGTAAACATATTAAAATAATTTAATATTATTCAGTGAAAATTTGACTAAGCTCCAGTGCGACTTTCACTAACTTTCCTTATGAGAACCTTTTATAGCGAATGTCACAAGATACTTAACTAAGTTCTTTAAAGAGACCATCTTTAGCAGGGTCAAGTTAATTTCCCTAAGATGTGATGTAACAATCTGGTTTGCCAGCTGGATTTTTTCTTCATTTTCTCCTCACCAGAATACTCCTCCTTCCTTCAGAAATGCATCATTATAATCTACATATTTACGTTGATGTGACAAATAAATACATTCCAAAACAATTTATCCCTTAGACATTTCCTTCTCAGCTGATGTTTTATTTCCAGAGCATTTGTTGTATAATATTTTTTTCACGACATTATCTTTCACTAATGTCTGATGGTATAAAAGATCACAATGTATTTCCTTCATTTTTTTGCAAACTGTCATGGATTTCACAAAAATAAGACAGGAAATGTTTTTGTAATTTGAACCAGGTCAGGACACAAGTAGCAAAAAACTAAGAAATTTGGGTGTAAAACCTTGGTTTTATTATTAAACTGACCCCTACTACAGCTATTCAGTTTTGCTATGGGTCCCAATAACAAAGTAGGATATTAGTTCCACTTAGCCAAGGTATCTGATTAATTGGAATGAATCGGACAATTACTTGATTTCTCATGGATTTAATAGCTACCATTACAGGAAGGATTGGCTTGTTGTCAGCCAACAGCATTAGATTTCCCTGAATAGTGGTGAAAGGTCATAAAACAGCACTTAGTTTGATTTATTTTATTAATCAAAACCATACTTGTTTTATAAAGGTCTCATGATCTTGCATTTGATATCTGCAGTCTGATGTGAATCCATCAACCTTTACAACCCTCAGCACCTTGAGGAACTGTTCTTGGATACTGCTGGCATCTTAAATGTACCCTTCAAATTTTGAAAGCAAAAGCGAAGCTTACTTGGTGTCTAATAAAAGTAAAATGTGTCCTGATTACAAACTGGAAGATTGGGCCTAAATGTCCACTATTCTATTTCAACTAACCAATTGCATCACTACTAAAATTTTCATTGACCTATGGAGAACAGTTTGTATCACTAAAGGGCTCAATTAACTTTAAGATAAAAGACATTTTTACTGAATTATAAAGAACATAAAGTTTGTCGTGTACATTTGTCCTTTACTTTTCCCTAAAGTCACACTAACATTTGTCAAAAAAAAATATTGGAAGTAATTAAAAAACTTCTGTTCCATGACTTAACAACAAAGATTATTGAGTAATAATAATGGTTAGATAATACTGCTGAATCACAAAGATGTTGGTTTGTATTTTTTTTTTAAGAATGGAACAAGAGCTGAAGTTCTGAATTCAATTGGCAGCTGTTCTTAGAAAAAAAGGGAAATTTACATGAAATAATAGGAATTTAAAACAAAACCCTCAAAACTTACAGAAAAGAAGGAATAATTACTTCAGGCCTGTTATCTAAGACAAAATCTCCAATGTGAAAATTAATAATTTTAAATATTCTTTTGCCTTTTATTATAATGATATCTATTGTTTTCCATCAGCCTGAAAAGAAAAATATTCATTTAATCGTGGTGATCTAGGACAAGATACTAAATGGAACATGGTTAAGCAAGAATTGTCATTCTGACTTTGCTGTTTCATTTCTTAAGCAAGGATCCTGTGTCTTTGTGCAGTTCTTAGATATTAAAGAAGTTATTAATGGATTGAGTTGTTTGCTTCATCGGTAGAGCTGTGGAACTGCAGCTAGCAGTAGGGAAGAGAAAAAGAATTCCCAGCTGCAGTATCCATGAGAATAAAGAGCGTGTTTAGTGAGACATTTCAATCCTATATTAAGGTAATAATACTATTTCAAAACATTGAACATTAACTACCTAATGCATTACAGGGAGAGGAAGTAATAGTTTTAGGGCTGTGGATTGTCTAAAAATATTATCTATGTTTCAGTTCTTGCTCAGAAGGTATATGATTGTCAGGAACCATTTAAACAATTACACAATACTTTAGCCCCTGCTTAGAAAAAAGGCAGTAGCTTACATTTATGTGTGGTTTTTCTAACAAGGATTCCTGAAGTTCTTGAAGTTGAACAGTTATTTTCTGGGGGAAAAGAAAGAAATATTTTGAAAATCACAGTGCAAACATTAACAGTAAATTTACAGAAAGTATTACATTCAGTGCTAATAAGAATTGTGCTAGTACAATTTCCAAGCCACCTGCTCAGAAAATGGTTTGTTACATGATGTCAGTTATGTCACTTTTAGTTTTAGTAGTTAGGCAGACAAAAGGCAAAGAAGAAAAGCAATTTCCTTTACAAACTTTGAATTTGTAAGGGGCTTTGTTTCCACAAGGTAAGTACAGCTGACAAGAGGAATCAAGTATCTGAGTTCTAAGAAATTTGTTGCCGAAATAATTACATTATATTTTTGAGCAATGAGTTCCTTTTTGTAAGACTGTAATTTCTCTAGGCAGGGGAATCTTACTGATCCTTTTCAATGCGCATTCAGTCTGTCTTACCTACTTTTTCACTTGTTTGATCCTCATCAATGTGAGCAGTCTGTAGAAATTTTGATGGTGTCTGAAGTTTTATATTAAAATATATCATAAAATAAATCAGTATAGAGAAATGAATACAGAGATGTAAGAAACTGGTTATGTGAAAAGATGAAAAGTTGTAGCTCTAAATTAGTTATGGCTATAGGATGCTGCAGCACTACACCATTGGTTGCCAGGACAATAACTGAAATGGGAGTAAATGAAAGTGAAAAAACCCCAACAAAGTGAAGGATATGAACACCTAAGGTACTGGGCTTGTCTGGGATGGAGTTAATTTTCATCACATTGGTCCATACGGTGCTGTTTAGACTGGTGACCAAAACAGTGGTTGGTAATGCAACATTGCTGTAGTTTTTGCTGGACAGTACTAGAACAGTGTCAAGGCTTTCTGTTACTCACTCTGCCCTCCACAAGCAGACTCAAGTGGGCAAGAGACAAAGTTGGGACATCTGGCCAAAACTGGTCAAAGAAATATTCCATGCCACATAACATCATGCTCAGAAAAAAAACGTGTGTGTGTAGGGGAGGGATTGTTTTAAACAGTAAAACGTTGCTTGGGGACTGAATGGGCATTGGTTTGCTGGTCATGACTGATTGCTTTTGCATCACTTGGAGCTTTTTTCTCTCCCACCCCAATCCCATTACTAAACTGTCCTTATCTTGGCCCATGAGTTTTCTTTCTTATCACTGCAAGCCAGTGGGATGCTAGTCACTTTTAGTTTCTAGTCAGAGTAAAATACTATGTACAGCAGAACCCTAAATATCATTGTTTGCAATTAAACCATGGCAAAGCTGAGAAACATCAGACTGTCTTTGAACATTTCAGAAGACATTCATGATTTTACCTTCATTTGTACTCTCATAATAGAGAAAGCATTGAGACCTGGTAGAGAATCAAGTAGATTTTTTCTTTCTAATATATATATTTATCTTTCACAATGGTAGCCCTCACTTTTTCCCAAATAAATGCAGTTTAAGCCAGCGGCTGGTCCAGTTCTTTAAAGCAACATGTCTGATGACACTACAATGGGGAAGAGCACAAATATTTTGGGGTTTTTTTGCAAAAGCTGTATGCAAGTTTCTTTTTCTTGTACCTCATACGCAACATCTTGGTGGAAAGTGAGCTATACATTTGCTTATCTGCCTGCAAAGGGTTTTTTATCAGAAACAAGCTCCTTCTCCTTTCTCAGGTTCTAGCTTTGCTGTACCACTTAGTAAACTACCTGTCAGCTTGTACAAAATAGCTGCAGATAAGCTGTAGACACACTGCAGCAATCATAGATCACACATCTGGTTGTCATTGCCCCACTGGTCTGTGATGCGGTTGGTTTGGTTTTAGTAATGCAGAAAATGTCGCTGTTTATATTGCTACTGTACTGGTTTGTAAAAGAGAAGAGTAGTCATACACCTGACTTAAATGTTAATTGCTGCAGTAACAGAATAAGTGTGGTTTCTTACAAGAAACTCCTTGAGAGCTGAGTGCTCTGAATAATTATGTATTATTATTACAATGGTTATGATTATTATTTCAAGCAGTTGTTTACTTAAAGATCTGTATTCAAATTGATATCCTGCTGACATTTCTTTGTGTAAAATATTCTTTTTGTAATAGTTAAGTGCTTCCAATTAGGTTTGGAGGCATCTAGCACAACCAGTAGGAAATTTGTAGGAAAGGAAAATTGAACTATCAGACCTAGATCAGGCTGGGGAGACATGCTTGTCTCCACTGAAGTTTGCAGATATCAGCTGTATTCTGAAGCTCAGTGACTGCACTCACAGCAAATTGTAACGAGGAGTGTCCCGGTTTGAGGTAAAATGAACCAATTTTTTGTTCAGTAATTTTACTTTTGCAGCTGGGCCTCTTCTAACAAAACTCTGAAATTAACAGCATATTGTTCAGAAAACTGTTCACTCTCACAGTGATAAGACCTGATTATACCAAGGAATGGTATGCAGAGAGGCCCTTGCTTATACTTATTGCTATAACAACCAAGGTCAGGTAATTTCATTATTTGCCCCTTTGGAGTGTTGGAAGCAGAAAAGCATAGAGATGTCACACCTGTAGGGAGGAACAGACAGGACAGGTGACCCAAAATCGACCAACTGGAATATTCCATCCCATCCACATCATGCTCAGTATAAAAGCTGAGGGATTAAAGGATCAATAATCTTTCTTCGATGGCTGATGTCTGAGGGGAACCCTGCCTGTTCGTCTGCCATTGATCCCAATCTGTGTGTTCCTGACTCCACATCTGGAATCCAGCTCCTGTCCATCACCACGTCGAGTCTGGAACTTTTCCAGATGCCTGCTGGCAATGTGATCTATTTGGGAGCTTGATACGGTTTTGTATAT